>ML796894.1:262770-285890 GCA_009831015.1 Picea engelmannii | reverse complement strand
CTGAGCAACTCTTTCGAAGAGATTGTTGAAGATTTATTAGATGAGTTGGCATATACCCCCGATGAGCTTGCTGTCTCAGATCAAAGCAACAAAGAGGTAGTTGTGGAAGAGGATTGCTCTCTTTTCCTTCACGAGATTTCCCATGATGTGTTTAAATTCGGGGTTGAAATGGAGGAGCGGGGGATAGTTCCATTTCTGCAAGTTGAAGAAGCTTTGTCTCCCCCTGACTTCGATGATTATCTGGAAGAGGAGCAGCAGAGCCCGACATCACCTTTTTCTTGTCAGAGCAGCCAGACCACTTATGACAGTTACGAACCAGAGTCTGAGCCCGATATGCCGGATTTCCGAGAGCAGTTCGCAGAGCCTTATCCTCTGCTTGCTAAAGAAATCTATCACGAGGAAATCAGCCATCCTGAGCAGTAGTTGGAAGAACATAGCTTTCTCATGGTCCCTATCTATGATGATTACGAATCTGATCCCTGGGAGAGTTATGAAGAGCAGGAAGAGGACCAAAGAGGGGTGTTAGTTATGGCCTGCACAGAAGTCTTAGAGCAATCGTTTGGGGAGCATTATTTTCCCACGGGTCCTGTTTATGGCGATTTTAAATCCGACCCTGGGGAGAGCCAAGAAGAGGAAAGAGAACCAGAGGAGAAGTCTTCCCTTTGTTCAGATCCAGTCAGCAAACAGATCCACCCCATGGTCCCTGTTTATGATGAATACGAATCAGACCCGGGGGAGACCGAACCAGAGGGATAGAATATTTCCTTCCCAGAGCCGGTCAGCGAGTAGCCGCCGCCCGAGAACAACGATCCTACGTCAGCTGTCCACCACCAACCTGTGCTTATCGGATTTATTCAGCCACAAGTGAACAACTATGTGGCAGAGAAGGCTGCCTGACGCCAATTTTCTAGAATTGGCCATTCATTCGATGATCCTGTCAGTGAATACATGGAGTGGAATTTTCCTCAGGCTTTGGAGCCGCCATATACCATCTCAACTTCATCTTGTAAGATGAAGTTGAAAAGTGTAACCATTCTACTATCACGATTACGTCGACTGTTTGTGAACATTGACAGAAGGCAAGAGCTTCCCTTTAGGAAGTTACTTGATTGGCTGTGGTGGAAGTCTGCTTTCACCTATCCCCATGTAAGCTATTTTATTAGAATTAGGAGTGTATATAAATAAGCTCTTTCGAGCATGTAGTTTCTCTTGTTTGCATTTTTATTTTTTCGGACTAATAAGTGACTCCATAGCCCAACAGTAAAGGCACTAAGTCTGCAAAAGAGTTCTTAGAGCATCACAGGGACGACTCTATCCCCCATGGAGCCAAATGTTAGCGATATTTCTTGTATAGGGGGGTTGAACACAAAAGAAGGGGTAAAAACCCACTTGTCCAAAGTTTCGGGCGACAACGCACCCATGGTAAGCAGCAAACAAGACCGAGCGGTCCAGATTCGTGTGCTCAGATCGATGGCGCACATTGGATTCCAGACCCCCCTTTCCTTTCTACCTTTAAGCGGGAGGGGGGGTCCGGAATCGAGGGTGCACCTCTCCAACGGCTCAGATCAGCGCGCCCAGATCAATGGCGATGAAGACCATTCCAGACCCCCCCCACCTTTCTACCTTTAAGCGGAGGGGGGGGGGGTCCGGAATCCCATATGCAGTTCCCAATGGCCATGATCGAGGAGCCCAAATCAACGGCTCAGGCACGGTCTCGAATTTCTCAGTTGCCCTGTCTTTAACCTGCATGGGCCCGCCTCCTGTCATGTCATCTCTCTACCTGCCTTTCCCTTGCCACCATATGTTACCATTCACCTCTTTCTCACACTTCCAGATGGCCTCTCCCTCGTCTCATCATCCATTTATCACTCACCACGTATCCTTTCCCTCCATGTCAGCCTTTCACCGCATTAAACTTACCTCGTCCATTCACCCGCTGTCTCTGCGCACATCCCTAGTGACTCATGACAATCCCCCGCCACCTCTCTCACCTCTCATCGTCCTTTTCTCTGTCCTGACAGTTTAGGCCCCATCATTCCATGGCTATACCTCACTTCCCGTGCTGGTCTCCATAATCATCCTATGAACCCATCAGTTATTCCAGGTGGCAGCGCGAGAAGTCGTCCATATCCCGAAGTGCTGAGTTGGCTGGGTCATTCTCAATCCCAAGAAGCAGTTATTGAAGCAGTTGGTGGTGGTTAGACATCGCCTCCGCCTTTATGGGAGAGCACGACCATGAATTTAAGGCACGTCGATTCGCCGATGTAACTGTCAGAAGACTTATCGCGTCTGACATAAGTTACACGATTATTCAAAGATTGCGGCTGCAGAATGTCAGAAGCCATGCAGGCGCAAAGCTTTCAATGCATTTCTTGGTTCTGCTGCTGTTGTTGTTTTGAGTATATGTAGGCATTTTTGCCATTTTTGTATCTATCGATGGTAGAGCTAAGCTCCCGACTGTAAATTTTCAGCAAATACTCTGGTTTCCTGGTTATGCCTCTGTGCTTGAGACTTCTTGGTTTATAACAAATAGTTCTTCTTTATTTCCATCTTGTTTCGTCTTATGCCGGAGAGTTCGCAGTTGAAGGATTCACGCGAACTTAGCAATCTTGTTATGATAAAGGATTTGTTGTGACATTGTTGCGCTTTCTGGTATTTGTATTTGAATGTGAAAGGATTTTATGTTCGAATGCATTCTCCTTCAGTCTGTTGCAAACCGGATGTCTGTGATAGACCCTTGCACCCTTCGTGCGTAAGTCTTCCACCTACTCACCCTTTTACTACGACCCACTGTTTGGCGTTTATCAATACCTCACTCTTTCATGCATGCCTGGTCTGGTTTCTGAGTTGACACGATGTTGTTCTGAGTCTTCCTCCATTTGATCGCCCTTAAACAAAACGTGACATAAAACTGATGGGCGTCGGGATCTGCTCCTGCTAGCAATCCAGTAGTGACTTCCGAACGCCAACACATACCCATCACTATATTTTATGGCCTCAACCTTGAGTTAGCTTCAACTATTTACCAAATATTCCATAAGGAATATAAACATGCATCTTTGTTATGCATCCAACTTATTTATCCACATATATTCCTTATTTTGTTAACTTACATCCATGATGTGCTTAACCACATGCATATTCATAAGCCTATGTGTAGCTACCATAGGTATATTTCACAACTCACATAGATATTTACCTCAAAACCATTTAACTCGTGATTGTTCACAATCATTCTCATCCGATCCTCAAAGGCACAATCATTTTTCCTCTTATCATGAAAACAAAGCATCCTTTCTCATTTACTCTTTCTTCTATTTATACTAGCCTTTCCTGAGGGAATGGAACACATTCCCCTCAATCTCTCATTCAAAATAGAACTTTCATGGCTCTTCAGAATGGAGTCAGCCATGCATCCATGGTATTCATTTAATTTTGGCAAGTGCAATTCTTTCCTTACATTTCACTCATCCAAGTAGTTACAACATGCCTTTAGTATACATATACTCTTACATCATACATGTGCAGCACTTGAAAATTTAATATCATTCATATCTATTTGGTCTTAATATCAGTCTTCATATCAAGAAACCTCACAATGCATTAAATCAATGCACTCAAGCATATACAAACATAGCCAAACATTAATAATGGAATCTCATTTCTTGAACCTTTTCCATGTCATTCATACACATGGACATACCAGACTTCAAGATCCTCCTCCCAAGGGTCTTGCTTCCATTCTTATTAGAAGTATTATATAGATACTCAACATTGAGATTCCCTCTCTGTTGAGAGCTTGCGGTCATTCACATGATATCCACATGGAAAGTTTAATAGACATAGTCATAACTACGTCCCTCTTCCCATATGCCAATAGCCAACATATTCTTGCCTCTGGTATTATAAAATTATTCAACAACCCAAAACTATTATCTGGGCAACTCCAACAGTTCCCAAGGGGTTAGCTTTAGTTGTTTACCAAACATTCTATAAGGAATATAAACATGCATATTTGTTATGCATCCAACTTATTTATCCACATATATTCCTTGTTTTGTTAACTTACATCCATGATGTACTTAACCACATGCATAATCATAAGCCTATGTGTAGCTACCATAGGTATATTTCTCAACTTATTTGGGACTCGAATTCCTACCTTAAAAGTATTTATGAGTTCCCTAATTCCATGGACACCATTCCTGTTGTCCCTACAAAGGAAGAAGTTTTTTCTTTAGATGACATAGAGTTCGGGGTTAAGCGACTTGTAAATGGGAAAGCTAAGGACATTGAAGGCTACCAAGATGAAATTTTTAAAATTGGAGGGCCAATCCTTATCCCTCACATACACAAGCTCTTCAATTTAGCAGTCAAGCATGGCTTCCCTAAACCTTGGACAAAAATATTCATTGTTCCTATTTTTAAAAATGGGGATATAAACATTCCCTCTAATTATAGGACCATTATGATTAGCCCGATTTTAGCCAAGCTTTATGGAATTATTTTGGAAAAGAAGATTAGCCTTTGGATAGAAAGTCACGGTAAAAGAGCTAAAGGTCAGGTCGGGTTTAGGAGATATCATTCAACTGCGGACCATATTTTTACCTTTAGGATCATTACAAAAGAGTTCTTCCATAATTTTTTTTTTTTTCAGGTTTATTTTAGAAAATATTTTGACATGGTTCCTAGGAAAAACCTTTGGAAGAGGTTGGGAGAGATAAAAGTGCCTCTTGAGTTAAGGGTTTCTCCAATAAGGATGTATGAGAATGTTATTTCTAAGTTTAAAAATATTGAGTGTTGGTCAAAAGAGATAAAATGCAATATTGGAGTCAAGCAAGGTTGTCCCTTGTCCCCTACTCGTTTTTGCATTTACATTGACAAGTTAGAATATTGATTGGAAAAAGAAGGCTGTATCGAACCTACTCTCACTGGTATAGTCAATCTTATTCTTTATGACGATGATATCTCTCTTATGGAAAGGAGTCCCAATGATGTTAAAAATTAACTAAGAATCCTCAAGGATTTTTTCTCCAATATGGGTAAGACTGTTAATACTGATAAGACTAAGGTCATGATTATTAAATCAAATATGATCCCTTATGATACCTTTGTATATGAAAACAACAACATGGAGGAAGTGACTTCATACAAATATCTTGGAATTGATATTCACCACAATCTCAATTGGAATTATAGCATTGAGAAAAGGATTATTAGGGGATGGAAAGAATATTATGGGCTGGAACGCAATTGTAAATCAACTGATCTTTGGAGTTGGGATAAGAAGAAAATCCTCTTTGAGACTCTTGTTACACCTGTTATTCTTTATGGATGTGAATTTTGGGGCTGTATTATCTCTCATGAGTCCTCGAGAAATATAGAGAAAATACAAAAGAATTTTATAACCTATAATCTCAAAATTAAAGAAAACACGCCCTGTCCCATCCTCTTATAAACAAGCCTCTTCTCCATTGAGAGAATGGCTATGACTAGATACCTAATTTATAAGAACAAGTTAAACAACATGGAAGACAAGAAGCTTCCTAAAATTTCTCCAAAATCGAGTCATAACCACCATCGACTCAAGCGAGGATGGCATAAAAATGTTTGGTCTTGGATAAACTATTGGGGAATCCTGGAAGACACCAAATTGCAAAATAAAGATACTATTAAAAAAATGTAAAATCAAAATTTAAGGAGAAAATGTGGTGTGATAAAGAGTTAGAGGAAAAAATAAAGTTAAGGTATTATAAGGATGTAATCAACCCTAATCTAGAATATCAAAATTGTATATATGTTTTTCCAAGTGTAAAGAAAAAAATAAGCATTGCTAAGATAACAACGAATTCTCGTGAGCTCCATAGTGAAATTGGGTGTTGGTCAATTCCTAAAATTCCATGGGATGAAAGAGTGTGTCACCTTTGTGAGACTAAGAAGGTTAAAGATGAAAATAATTTTCTCTTATATTTTCCATCCTATTCCCATATTAGATCTCATTTTCATAATATTTGTCACACTACCAACCTTCCTAACCTCTTAACTCAACAAAAGTATGGTGATATTGGAAATCTTCTCTTAATGATTTTCAAGCACATAAACAAAATTATAAAGAATCTGAAGTGATCACTTACCCTTTAAGGTATGATAGACCAATTCAGTCTTAGTGGACATTAATCATCATCATCATCATTCAAATATGCTTATTTATTCATTTTCCCTTTTTCCAGTTGTACTTGTTCCCACAACTGCTCTTCTAAGGCTTACAAATATGTTAAACAATTCAGAGTTTTTAGGGTGAGAAAATTGTTCCTCCTTTTCTCCTTCTTTGCTTATGCAATCTACTTATTATTGTGATCTCCATGCTCTTTTCCTTGAGAAGTCTTAGTTAGGTTCACCTCAACCTTCTTGGTAAATCAACATGCTACCACAACAAACCTTTTTTTCATTGAATTATGAACCTGTGCACTCTGCACATTACCATTTAGTTATTAGAATATTCAATATTCATTTGTTATTTTTCCACTCATACATTGTGCCCACTTCCCAATTCTCAACATTCATTAAGGTTGTGACTTTGTTCTCCTGATAGAGACTTCACACAGTTCCTCCACAGGAAACGCGTTCGACATGTAACTTCCTTATTTCATATCCATCACTATCTTTGATGTAACTCTACACATTACCATTTAGTTATCAGAATATTCAATATTCATTTGTTAGTTTTCCAGTCATACATTATGCCCACTTCCCAATTCTCAATAGTCATTAAGGTTGTGACTTTGTTCTCCTGATAGAGACTTCACACAATTCCTCCATAGGAAACTCGTTTGGCATGCAACTTCCTTATTTCATATCCATCACTATCTTTGATGGTCTCAACCTTGAGTTAGATTCAACTGTTTACCAAATATTCCATAAGGAATATAAACATGCATCTTTGTTATGCATCCAACTTAGTTATCCACATATATTCCTTGTTTTGTTAACTTACATCCATGATGTACTTAACCACATGCATAATCATAAGCCTATGTGTAGCTACCCTAGGTATATTTCACAACTCACATAGATATTTACCTTAAAATCATTCAACTCGTGATTGTTCACAATCATTCTCATGCAATACTCAAAGGCATAATCGTGTTGCCTCTTATCATGAAAACATAGAATCCTTGCTCATTTACTCTTTCTTCTATTTATACTATCCTTTCCTGAGGGAATGGAACACATTCCACTCAATCTATCATTCAATACATAACTTTCATGACTCTTCAGAATGGAGTTGGCCATGCATCCATGGTATTCATTTAATCTTGGCAATTGCAATTCTTGCCTTACATTTCACTCATCTAGGCAATTACATTGTGCCTTTAGTATACATATACTCTTACATCAAACATGTGAATCACTTGCACATTTAATATCATTCATATCTATTTGGTGTTAATATCAGTCTTCATATCAAGAAACCTCAAAATGCATTAAATCCATGCACTCAAGCATATACAAACATAGCCAAACATTAATAATGGAAGCTCATTTCTTGAACCTTTTCCATGTCATTCATACTCATGGACATATCAGACTTCAAGATACTCCTACCAAGGATCTTTCTTCCATTCTTGTTAGAAGTCTTATAGAGATACTCAACACTGACCTTCCCTCTCTGTTGAGATCTTGTAGTCAGTCACGTGATATCCACATGGAAATTTTAACAGACATAGTCATAACTATGTCCCTCTTCCCATATGACAATAGCCAAAAAGAAAGTATTCTTGCCTTTGGTATTATAAAATTATTCAGCAACCCAAAAATATTATATGGGAAACTCCAACAGTTCCCAAGGAAACAACACAACTTATCAAGATTCCCTTTCATGCCTTAGACCAGTTTTGGTTAACATATGTTTTTATCAAGGGAATCCTTTTCTAGATTCCTTCTCACTACTACTTGAGCATACCAAGCCATACCTTATATGGGTACCATCCACCTCTGGATGTCAACTTAACCCATTTTTTATATATAAGTGTCCCAACACTTCCTTTACCACATTCACGATCAACATTTCATTATTCTTTCTATTCAACAATAGCCAGGGACAGAGGTCACTCTCCTCCTCCCATAGGAATTATGGAAGATTAGTTTTCTATCCATCAAGAAAGGGAGGCTGATGTGGTTTCTCACTCAATAAATCTATATTTATGCAGCTTTGTTTACCATCTTGATTATAATTTTTTTCCCCAAAACTTCTCATTCTTAGAAACAAATTCATTTCTCAATTCCCTTCGGAACCAGAGAGTTGTACATGATCTCCCTTTTCAAAAACTGGTCACCATAACTATTCCTCTTGCATAGGCATTCCCTTAATTTAATATGGATACACACTCCCTTAGAAAAACCATGAGATTTTTGGATTACTCATATCATTTCATTTCTTCCATGAGGCTCATTCTCAGTCCTCATGACTTCTTTTATTTTACAAAGAGGAATTACCCCAGTAGAAATTTTTTTCAATTATAACATGTCAAGTAGGTTGATCCCACCTACTCCAATAAGGCCTCTAGACATGGAGGATTTTTCTCCCAATTTTAAATCCTTCATTTAATCAACGCTTTTAATTAACAGAGTCTTCATAAGCCCACTTTTTAGGCAATTCCTGCCACTTATTCAGTCCATTTTCCTACTAGACTTAAGCACTCCTTAAAACAGGTTCATGCCATTTGCATCCAAGTTTTATTATTAACTTCCCTCAACATAATCCCACTTTTGTAGCAATGGCTATCATTACTCCAAAAGAAACGATAGGCTTCTTCTGCCATAGTCTAGCATGATTTAATATCGTTGGGTAAAATCCCAAATAAATTTTAATCTGCATCCTTCTCCTCAAGCAAATTATGTAGATAATTTCCATACGATAGTAATACTCTCAACAAGCTCATATTAGCCTTGGTAAAATAGTCTTATGACTATTCTCTGGCCCATCCATGTCTGTGTTTGAATCATTCTCCACTAGATAGGGCAGGGTATGGTTCCCTTTACCTTAAAGTTTTCTAAGAAAGAAAAATATAATCACTTGACTCTTTCGTGAGCCCAAGTAGGCCAAGTGTTGTTGCCCGCTTGGATACCACTATGTAACACATTAACCCATTAAGTACCCTTTTAAGGGATGGGATATAAAATTTTCACTTTCCTATAGCTTCTATGATTTCCTCAAAGAGAGGAATCATTTCCTTCTGCTCTTCGAGAGCTTTCCAACGACTAGAAGCTCTTCCAAAACTAAGTTTTGGTTCAAGAGTTAAGGCCTTCTAAAGCTTTAGGAGTGTCATTGGCTAATGTCCACCCCCTTCACCATGTGGCTTCACCTTCCTTGTACCATCCAAAATGGCATTGTCGCGGCCCTGATAGTCATCCTTTGGAAATGAAATGGTCATGGAAGAAGGGTTTACAGGGGAAAATCTCTACCAAGTCATCGCGGGATTATCTGCTCCCACAACCTCTATGCTTCTTGTTTTCCCCTTTTTAACTTACCATGTGACCGACGTTGGAACCTATTCCTCCAGACTTCAACCTTTCCATTCTCTTTTGTACATGTTGAAGCTTCATGGAGACCCAAAGTTTCAAAGAATCTCTATACTCTAGAACCTATGGTGGAGTTTTTTCCCCCTTAAGATATAATGATTAATATTTACTCGCACTTAACCAATCACTTGGACTTGACTAGAGGGGTGGGGTCCGACACCTAATTCGTTTCCAATCCCATGATGCCACATGGAGATATCCAGACATGCCACATCACCATGATGCACACGGGCTCATCCTATCAGAGCTCGACACTACAACAAGGGAAACATTGGCGCTTCAACAGTTCAATGCTTCGACACTTTAAGAACTTTTCTCTATTTGCAAATCCTCTAGAGTTATAAACCCCAGAGTCCTTCCATGTGTCTCCAACCCTTCAACCCTTTTTGGAGTTTGCATCTTAGAACTCCAAACAACCAGAGTTTTGAAGTCCTAAACTCTCAGAGTGGGTTCCTCTTACATACGTGGCATTCTGTATGGGTGTCCTTACCACCATCTACCACCTGGAAGATATGTGGTGATGATCCCACGTTGACACTTGGTACCCATCTCTCCAACTCTATACAATATATGTTAAATTAGTAGGACATGTGGCTTAACAACGTCTTGACATGCAGTAGCTCTGTCACACGGTTATACTCCACCATGTATTTTTTCCACGTCGTTTGTTGATGTCAATCTAGCCTTGAACGCTTCTGGGAAAATACACGCCTTGCATCCTAAATCAAGCGAAGTGGGGTTTAGCTGAAAATCCGAATAATGATCAGACAACCCATAATCTTCCTTGGTTTTATCCAACAAAATATATTGGGTAGAAGAAAAGGGTGACATGTGGCCCAATCAACTGATGACATGTGTCAAGGTATATTTAACACATAAGGTCTATGAAAGTCACGAATCAAGGTGACATGTGGCACACCTACTATGGGTCACATCAACATGCCACATCACTCCGCCCTTCGCCACTTCGACGATATTCTCATTCACCAACATGTTGAACCTCCCGAAGTAGGAATTCTCCAAATTACTTTACACTATCCTTTCACTAGGCTCAATCTAATGGTCAAGAAGGGTCCCGAATGATCCTTAGATCCATGGTCTACGTTACTTCGGGAGTTCGATGTTCATATGTTCTGATTGTTTAACACCTTTTCTCTCTTGGAGTACGTCAACGTCGAATGACCATGACGTAGATCTAATGGCTAGGGGAGATCTTGAATAGCATCATATCTATGACTATTCAGATGCCAATACCCCTTTTATCCCACGGTCGAGATAGGTCCACGTAGATCCATATATCTATGACTTTCGTTGCTTTGTGACATCGGTGTTTGAGGGTTTGGATGTTTAGTTTTATTTTTAATCCTAGAGTGTTCAATGCCAGAATGAGCACCGTCTAGATCCAACGGTCATGAGAGATCCCAAACCATTGTCATATCAATGGTCCTCATTGCTTCATGACTTTGACATTTGGGGGTTCCACCAGTTTAACACTCTTTTTCTCCTGGAGTAGGTCAACACCGAATGGCCACAATGTAGATCCAATGGTCATGGGAGATCTTGAATAGCCTCATATCTATGACTCACATTACTTCACGAGTGAGAAGTGGATCATGGTTTATCAAGGGGATGAATCCCATGATAATGGATAAATGACTGCCAACTGTCGATCAACCGTCAAGTTACTGGTCTGACAGGTCGCCTTTGACGCATTTGGATGTTGCAATGTTCATTCACCTAGGAGCTCCAGACTCCTAGAGTCTCGATAACTTAGCTCCTTTTTTAGTGTAGTGAAGGGTTCCATGGACCTGGTCCTATGGAACTTTGTCAAGCTCCAAAGGCTGCACTAATAACTCTTAGCCAAGATTTGGTTAAGGTTGTGAGCATGAGCTTGTGGTCTCTTAGATGACTGGTTTGAAGGAAGTGCCTTCCATTCATTGAACTTGATTTCTAAAATAGGGAAAGGTATTTTCAAGGGATCAACAAGACTGAATAATTCCAACAAATTCTAGGTCAACTCTTACATTACAAAATCATTCCTTAGGAAAATTCCCTTAAGGATTTTCCAACTAGCACAAAAACCATAATCTTATTCCTAATTTCATTTGAAGACCCATGTCTAATAGTTATCTTGTTGTTGAGTAGAGGCAAACAAAAACCATTCAAATTCATGGTTTTTGTTATCACTAAGAGTCACCCTCACATTTCAGGAGGATAAGCCCAATACCCATCAAAATGTTTGTGGAGGTAGGTTTATGAATGGAGGTCAAATGGAAAAAATGCAGTACAAGAATGTTTCAACACAAAAAATGGACAATCAATGCATAGGGAAATGAGGTCCTCATTAACTTCAATCAGTGGTTTGAGTTTAAAGGTGAGCAAAGGGAAGACTTGGTGAGAAAGGTGGACAAGTATGCCATAGGCATCCAACTTTCAAGCATCTTGGTGAAGAAAAACTTAGGCTCAAGAGCACTATGGGACCTAAGTTTCAGACATTGAAATATGTCACAATAGCATAATAATCAAACCTCCATTACCATGCAACTACAAAAACTCATCTGGATCCTCCATGCACGAGCATTTCAGTATAAGGGGAAATAAGATAATAAAGGGAAAGAACTGGAATAGGTCACAACAACATTATAATCAAACCTACATTACAATACAACTACAACCCTTGACTGGATCCTCCATGCCCGAGTGTTTCAATACAGTTTACACAAAAAGATGAAATAAATTGACTTCTATTAATGTGAAAGTCTCAAGTCTCATACAAAACCAGAGAACAACTCTGTTATCAAAGTATTACAAAATAGGGAGATCTGCTCAACCAGTTGACAACCTTAACAAAATATTGAACTGATCTAATTATACTCAGATCATTCCACAACTACGAGGATTGTGATCTGGCCATCCCATTCAAATATTTATGTCTGTGCAACCTTCTATCATACTATGCATTCATTCTTATGTTAGACACAAGCTCATATAAGCATGGGCCTGTAGGAAAAATTATCCATTGCAGTACCTTGGGATGACAACTCTGTCTCCTTAGCTAGAATATCCATGCTTTCTATTTATGGAATGAGCTAAGGTTTAAGCTACCAGTCCTTGCTCATTAACTGAATCTATCTCGGGATCAGGGAAGAAAATTGACAACTAGGGGATGACCACGTGCCACTCATGGATAGGGTTTTGAATAAGAAGGTGGACACAAAAGTCAATCCTCGTTCATTGGATGAACCCTCCTCAGGATTGGAGTGCAACTGGATGACTAGAGGGCGACCACCTATGGCTGCTAGATATGATATTAAATGTGCACATGATTTCAGGGCTACATAAAGAGGTTTAGGCCCACACTGCTTTCAGGCCCAAAAATCACCCTCCTCCGCAACGTAGCCTTCCTACAAAACCGTGGTTAGGGTTTCAACCTGCCCAATGATTTTTAATGCCAGAGCATCTTGCAGCCTAGAAACGATTTGAGGCCATCGATTTGATCACTACCTGAGATCTAAGTGCGCTGGTTACTTTAGTGCCTCCGTCAAAACTTTAACTTCCTACTAACTATGGGAACCTTCTAACTGTGTTTAGATATGGCCCCAAATTGAAACATGCAGGGGATTTCTTCCATTGTAACTGCATTTTACTGCTCAATTTCTCTCATGGATATCACCTGCGAACCTGAACAACTTTATGTGATAACATTGGATCCACAAGGGATGGAATTCTCCCTGTGAGCTTCCAAGAACACTTCGTCCCAGTGCCTCAGTATTTGGGTCATGGAGTCTCTTATTCAAACATAAAATAAAGAGGAAGTCATAATTACAATGGTGGAAAGCCAATCATGGATTTAAGTTAAATATTTCTTCAGGAATTTCCCATTGATAGGGCCACCAAAAACTTAGGAATCCTCCAAGCTTTGCAGCTCATAGGTTTTATTTGAAAATACTTTATAAATCTTGAAAGGACCAACCCATAAGGCTTCAAATTTACCATGTTTTCCTTTGTCTTTCTTGGGGGCATACCACTTGAGCACTAGATCTCCTAGTTGAAAATATTCCTTGCTCTCCCTCTTGTCAAAGGCTCATTTTATTCTCTGCTGGTGATCTTTCACTTTATCAAGTAGCTTCTCCATAGCATGTTGCACTTCTACCAGCTGTTGTATCCTCCTGACCATATCATCAGGTTCTCCTTGGTAGTCCTGGAGGAATTTTTCCACATGCAAGGCAAGTTGAGTAGGAAAAATATCCTTAACCCCATATACAAGTTGAAAAGGGGAAACACATAGTGACCTCTTTGTTGTAACTTTGTCATCCCATAGTGCAAATTTAGCGTTGAGTACCAAGCTTTCTTTTTGTCTTCTAACAATTTTTGATGATATTTATGAGGCTCTTGTTAGAGGACTCTACCAAACCATTTCCTTGGGGGTAGTAAGGAGTAGAATGGAATAATGTAATCCCATACTACTTGCATAAGTTGATTAATGGTTCATCTTTGAAATAGGTATCATTGTCTGTAACAATCATGCTTGGACAACCAAACCTGGACATGACATCCTCAAGAAAACTAATGATTACCTTGTGGGAGACACTCCTTGTAGGGATGGCTTCTATCCATTTGGTGAAATAATCAGTGGGAGTCAAAATAAACTTGTGTTGACCACTTGAGGCTGGGTGTAATTCTCCAATGAAGTCAAGACCCCACTGTTGAAAAGGTCCAGAAACCACCACATGTTTCAGAGGCAAAGATTTAAGTTGCTTCTTTCCTGAAAACTTTTGGAATTTGACACAAGCTCTAATATTTGCACAAACATCAGTAAAATGGTTGGGCCAGAAGTACCCATCTCTGAGGATATTATAAGGTGAGGTCCTCCAGAAATCATGCCCATCACATAAGTTGTCATGAAAATAAGTCATATCTTTTTAGGCTTCTTGTGGGTCTAGATGTCTTAACAAAACTCCCATAGGATCCTTCCAGTACAAAACCTGATCAATGAGACAATATTTTATTGCTTTAAGTTTCAAATCTCTTACCTTGTTTTTGTCCACGCCATCAGGGGGCCTCAACTTCTACATAAAATATATGATGTCTTTATACAAAATGCATTCTGTCAAGTTGAGACTGACATGAGATTCTTTATCAACAATCTCAACTTGCTGATTTTCTGATTTTATGTTCATGAAATTAACCCCTAAATCATTGCAGTTTGATTCATCCAGCATCCTAGATAGACCTTGGCCTTTTACCAATTTAGTGGGATTCATTTCAAGGTCAAATTCAATAATTTTAGCAATCCATTTTATTATCTTCCCATCTATGTCAGGCATGATCAATATCTCTTTTACTGAGGATGAGGGAATATATGCAACAATATTTGAGTGCAGAACATATATTTTGAAATCCTTGAGGAACTTGACCAAAGCATATGCCTGCTTCTCCATGATATCATATCTCATTTCTGCATCCCTCAATTCTCTACTGAAAAAGGAAATAGGTTGATCTAACCCCTCTGTATTTTTCTGTAGTAAAACAACAACCATTGTATCAGATGAGGAAAAAGAAAAAATAAGAAATTCCTTAGAATAGTCAAGGATGATGAGCACATGTGCTTCAGTCAAATCCCTTTTGATTTGTTCAAAATAATTTTTGGGCTTAGCTGTTCATTTCACCTCTCTTTATTTTCTAATCATGGATGTAATGTGCTTAACCAACTCAAGGAAATTAGAGATGAACCTTCTTAGAAAATTGATTTTACCTAGGAAAGATTGAACCTCTTTTGTGGATTTGGGAAAAGATAAAGACTAGATGGCCCCTACTCTACTTGGATCAATTCTTACCCCATCTACTGACACAATATGCCCCATTAATATTCCCTCCTTCATATCAAACAAATATTTCTTAGGATTGAGAGAGAGATAACAAACCTTATTCACTTCATGAAGACCTTCTTCATATGATGACAATGCTCTTTTTCAGACTTTGACAAAATTGTAATGTCATCCAGATATATGACTACTAATTTGTCTTTCTCCCCAATAAAGGCAATGTCCATGGCTCACTAGAAGGTTGCTCTTGCATTTATCAATCCAAAGTGAAGGACATATATATGATTGTATCCGGAGAAGCCATCACCATAGACATCCTAGATGAACTAGTCACTCTCTACAAAATGTGTTCCATCTTTGGCAAGGGGTAGTTATCCTTTTTGGATCTCCTGTTCAAATTCCTGAAGTTGACACATAATGTGATTTCCCCATTTTTATTCCTCACAAGCACCAAATTATCCACCCATTCTGAATATGTCAAAGGAATGATGATCTGGTCATTCAACATCTTTTTCATTTCTTTTTCCATAATAGGCAGCAACATGGGGTTTATCTATCTGAGTTTCTGTCTAGAAGGTTTTTCCTCCTATTTTAAAGGGATATTATGTTCAATTATGTTGGTGTCATATGTCCTTGCATCTTCATATTTCCATAAAAACACATTAGCAAATTATTTCAAAATCTTGACATACTCAACCCTTTGTTCCTTTGATAAACTGCTAGACAATTGGACATACTTTGGGTCTTCCTCTGTTCCCAAATTGCATTCAGTCACATCAACATTTTTAGTCGAACCTTTAACCTTCACAACAACATCATTTCTGTCAAACAATCTCTTCAAGGGGTCAAGTCCCTTTGGAATATGGTTACTGGGTAACTGAACAACATGATGGTTAGCAATTTTATTCAAAAAAATATTAGCATGAGGTATTTCTTCAGTAAATCCCGATCTTGATCAATATGCAAATCAGAAAACACATCCACAGTCTCAAGAAATATTTTTATCTCAAGATCATCCTCGAACACCTTCCAATGTTTGACATTGTCAGGAATAGAGGGTCTATATTTTACTTCCACCTCATACTTGAGCTTTGGGGGAAAAGGGACCCTGAACTTACTTGTTGAAACAACCAAGGACCTAGTGTTCTCCTCTCTTGGAACAAATGAGATATTAAAAGACAAGAAGAAACTATCAAAAATATCCCATACTTCACTTCTGTAGGCCCTTAACCTGGGTTGCTTAGCCTAATACCGATTTCTGACTTGATGAACAATCAACTCAACATCTCCAAATACTACTAGCTCCTCAATCTTCATGTCTTTGGAAGCTCTCAAACCCAAAACAATAGCCTCATATTATTCCACATTGTTTTTTGTTTCAAATTCAAGTTTGTAAGTCGAGGATATGGTTTCATGGGTAGGAGAAATGAAGACTACCCCAACACCAACATTCTCCTTAGAAGAGGCTCCATCAAAAAACATTTTCCAAACATAGATACTAGGAGGAGGATCTTCATAAGAGGTGATGGGTTTCTTTCCGATTTCAATAGGTATTTGAGGGGCATCAGTGAGATGTAACATACCGGTTCCTAAATCGGTATCTATTGCAAAAATGGGGTGTTTGGTCGGATTTGCTTCATCACTGATAATTTAAGAAAGTTGTGGTTCCCTATAAATCCTTCTATGTTCCCCCCCAAACAAAGAAATAGTGTCATATGAAATATCCATCTACAATTCCCCCCAGTCTTTTGATCCAAGATCTAGACAAGAGCATCTTAAACTTAGGGGGAACATCAACCACCATAATATCGATGACTACACTTTTCATTAGCAATTGGAACAAGGAAACAACCAGGTCTTTGATAAACCCAAGGCACTTCACCTTCCTAGAATCAAATGAGTACATGTCATGGTAGGTTTTTGTATCCTACAACCCAAGCTCATCCATGAAAATCTTAGGCATGATATTGTGAGATGCCCCTAAATCCATCAAGAAGTTGTGAGACACTTTATCATGGATGTTTATTGAGGTATAGAAAGGAGGGGAGGAGTCATCCCTATCCTCTACCAAATGCCCTAGTATGATAGTTTTTTTTTCATCTTGGATATTGATTGAGTCTGTGGGATGAGATGAAGTTTTAGGCTGCAACATTTTGGAAAGGTAACTTTTGAAATCCTCATTCTTGACTAGGTCTAAAAAATGTACATGGATTTTAATATTTTGAATCTCATTCTCAAAGATAAAAGAGGAGGGGGGCTTCAAAATCTCCTTCACTTTTGGGATAGGGCTCTTAACCACTTCCTAAGGGTTTTTCGCCTCTTTTTCTTTGTTGCTAGTTGACACGTCCTTAGCAGGATTCACTATTCTAGGAGGCTGATTAGGAATGCCAGGATTTCCCTCTTTCTTCTTGGACCCGAGGTTGTAACTATTTGGGTTGGCATTGGTCCTTTCCCCTTTGCTCATCTCATTTAGTTGGTTTTCCATGAGATCCTCTTCATATGAATATTGGGTTAAATGAGGAGATGAAGAGGTATCACCAAGACAATGGATTTCAGGATCAACATCTTCTTCCTCTCCTTCTTCATCAGTAAAAAGGTTATTTTGGAGAGGGGCTTGGATTTTTTGATCATTCCTATCTCTATTCCTTTGATCTCTTTGGATGTTGTGAGGGGAATTATTTGGTCTTCTTAAATTACCCCTATTATCAATGTTCTATGTGTTCCTATAGCTCTTCTTTCCCTCAAATTTCAATTTCTCCATTTTCGCAGAAAGTGATTTTACCATTTTTCTCAACTCATCCACTTGAGGGTGGGCAACAAAAGAACCAGAGGTTGAAGCTTCAGACCTACCTTTTCTTCTGTCTCTATCAACCTTACTCAGTTTTTCGACTCCCAATATATTGGACTCTACTTCAAGGGTTGCATCTTGCATATGATCCATGGAGGTAGCTCTTCTTTCTCTCAATAGGAGTTGTTGGCCCTTGACCAAGTTTTGAGGAACACTTGGTCATATTTGACCATTTTTGGGACTTTGACAGCCTTTTGAAGATGGAGCACCAGAGGTGTTATAGGAATAATCGGTAGGTGCAGACACTAATAGACCTCCCTAGATCCACCTGGATCTAGAAAAAAATAGGACATGACATGACTCTTTCACTAAGTTACGACCATTGAATTAGCTAGTAAGGAGGAACATGTGACATACCTTTGTATCACTTCCTTAAGTATCTGTTTCTCCCACTTCACTCTGGTGCTCTCGTGAGGTCAAGACCAAGACAACACAAACCAACCAAAGTGAAGATAGCGAAATGTATTCAATCGTCAACTTATGCATATGATCAAGGAATTACAAAATAAAGTAAGAATGACTTTATGGGAAAAGGAGATGCCGCTGTATCATATTAATTGAAAGTAGAAGATACAACCTGATCGCCTCGATGTCCCAAGCTTCCTTTCAGTGACCCTTGGTTCCAACACACACACTCTCTCTGTACTTTCATGAAGAAGATCCAATTCCTCTCAATAGACTAACTAGAGCCTCCAAGCTTCTGTTCAAGAAGGGTTCTTCGTACAATTCCTTCACCAATTCTTCAATTAATATTGCTTAACCTTTTCCATGAGAATCCTTTCAATATATAGGAGAGGTTGAGATGGTTACATGGATGATAATGATCCCATCAAATCAGAGAAGCTAGTAAAATGACAACCACACGAATGCCAACTCATCTTCTAGAAGATTCCCTTCTAGAATCCTTGAGACTTCTTCTCTTTTCCAAGCTTAAAAACAAGTTTGCACCTTGTGTATAGAGCAACCTACGAGAATTTTGCACCCTAGATGAAGGTGGCCTATGATAATGGGTCATTCTTGCACCCTATATGAAGGTGGCCTATGAGAATGGGTCATTCTTGCACCCTAGGCTATATGCAGCCTGTGAACTCACTTTGAAAATATGTTTTCTGGAAGGAGATAAATACCACTTTTCTTAGAAGAAAGTTGTTGTTGGGAGCCTGAGTACACCATTTTTAATACATCACCAATACAACCAAAATCATGTGTAACATAATGCCCCCCAAATTATGAGGCTAGAATCAGTGACAACCGAAATACTTTGTAAATTGCGTGTGTGTGTCGGAAACCAGGAGCGCACCTAATCAGAAACCTGCAAACAACCAAGCATCTATTGAATATCATACCAGTTCTGAGGTAGGTATTCCCATACTCAGATCACAGACAGATGACATCATAAACAGAGGTCATGGACACCAATCATACATCGTGGATCCATGCCGTCAAAATATCGCATAGCCACCAAGAATACACTATGGACTATGCAAGAAAATTCAAATTAAAATGACATAGCCACGAGACATACAAAGTGGATCTATGCGTCAGCTAATTATACATATTGCATCGCAGCCTGGATCAAAGAGATGAGACCCAGGGTCTTCAATCCCATCACCTGAAAGTACAAATCTAACCATGTGATTACATGTGCTGAAGTCGAACATGGTAGAAACCACTTGATTACTGGTCGTTGATGAAACCATTAACAAGTGCGAGGGAAATCACCATTAATGTAAATGACTCTCAAGTTACACTAGTACAATCCATCGAATGTGAATAAATGAGTTGAGGTCAAACATTCGATGGAATCTCCTGATTATGGGTCAATGATGAAAACCCACTGTCGAAAGCGAGAAAACCTGCCATTGAGGCATGCAAGTTCCAAGGTACCAAATAATTTCTAAGTGTTGTTTCCAGATAATGAGCTGGAGTCGATGGAACACAACTCATCACAGGAGAGCCTTGATGTATCCCCCATCAATGACACGAAATGAGTAATATATTTTGAAGGTGAAATAGAGTATCATGTAATTTGAACTGGACACAGGGAAGGCTGACACAGAGAGAATGGACAACTGTAGATGGCCGACTCAATAGAGGTTTCAGATGGACTTCTCTGGAACATATGAATGACACGACCAATGATTTGGCAGCACTGACTCAGAGACGAATCAGGATATGACCTTGTAGCAAGTCGAATGAAAGAAAAATGGATTTCCCGAACTGGCTTCAGACAATGAATAGGGGGGTGTCATGTTCAAGAACGACACTTACTACCAATCATATGAATACGAAAACACATCCCTTTCCCAAATTTTTCCCCCACCATTTCTGGCGAGTACCTCTTTATTTTTATGCAAGCTTGAGGAGGATAACATATGATTGTTGATGTAATCTCATCCTTTGGATGAGTCCCTCGTATTATGTTTAACGAACCCTAAGAAGGAGTGGTTCAGTCCCATTATGGGTCTTTCGATGTTTGTTTAATGAGGCCAAAGATAGAAAACTTGAAGGTTTTTCATGATTATAGAGTCTGGAAAAACACTCAAAAGAGAACTCTCTCAGTTCCTTTTTCGTAAACTATTCTGATGAGACCGAAAAAGAGATAAATTATCGCCCAACAGATGCTCTCTTCAAATACTTTAATGAGCGTGAAAATAGCAAGATTGCTCGACAATATTTTCATGTTTAGAGAGTTTGAAAAAGAGCTTAAAGAGGACTCCAAGGGGGTTCATTTTTCATATAACCTTGATAAGCCCGAAAAAGTGATAAAAGTGTGCTTGATTACATTCTCATGTATTTTCGAGCATGAGAACGAACAAATACCAAGCTCGAGATTTTGTTTAAAAACCATAAAAAATAATTTAAACATGTGATGAAAAAAAGAAAAATATATGTATCCTTGCGTATGGATTTCAAAGTTGTCATGTCTGCAAAAAGTTGCACTCATAGGGGTATTAGGCATTAGGTTAGATAAATAAAAAAATTATAAAAACCAATAAAAATGGTAAAAAAGTAAATATAAGCGGGTAAAAGTTCTTTTACCATAGTAATTGTAACTTTGCCAAGATTTTAGCCCAAAACCTCTCTTTTGCCCTTAAATTTCGGTGCTTGATTGCGGAAGGTGCGAACAACCATTTGGAGAACCGTCTCCGTCAGTGAGGTAATCTCCTTGTCTTCTATCTTTTCATGGTTTAATTTTTTGTTTTCATTGGTAAATTTCAAGTTTTTGAGCTTGTTTTAGGGCTAAAATTCGCGCTCAGGCATTCTCGCAGGCTAGCCACACGGGACCTGCGAGAATGCATGATTCTCATAGGTGGCCCCAAAGGCACCTGCAAGAACCTTGCACTGTGCTAAAGGGGCCCCTGCAAGAACCGCAAAATAAAAATTTTCAATGAAAAATGTACCAAGGCTTGAAGAGAGTTGTTGACCTTCTTCTTATGGTTCTTGCGCAGGCATTTGGCTGTCACCATGGTTCTGGAATGGCATGAAAGAGAGCATGAAGAAGATGATGCTATTGCTGGGAATAACTAGAGCATCATTGACGCTTTGCGAAACTGTGGTCTCCTGAAATTCTTTCGGATCCTGGTTATGAGGGCCTAAGTCAGGCTATTGGACTACCTCGTTCATATGTGGGATGTGGACCAAAAAGTATTCCACGTGGGGGTCGACACATTATCCCTGGATATCGAGGACATTTATTTCCTGACAGGACTATCATGGCATGGGTACCATGCTAGCTTGACTGGTAGCCGAGGTGGTGGGCTACCTATTGGTGAGTATTGTCATCAGTACTGTGTTCTAGAGGTGGAAAGAAGCAAAGGAAAGGTGGCCATTTGGGGGGTCCAGGATTTGACCCTTCGCACTATCTTGTTCACCATTTCTCATATGGTTGGGAGTGCTGCTCCACACATGGATCTCTAGAGCTATTTTTAGTATGCCATAGAGTGTATTGAGCCTCGGGTCTTTAACTGGTCAGACACAGTCCTTCGTAGCGTGAAGAGGTAGTTGACTAAATGCAGGAGAGGCGACCTAAAGAAATTCAGGTACGGGTCATTGTTGGTGTCCTTCTTTCTTGAGAGGGTTCCCTTGCTGAGGTTGCAGGTTGAGTGGGGTTTATTGGCTCCAGAGGATCCAAGGATGTTGAGGTGGTGTAACCTCGTGGCCTGACATGTAGCTGGACCAATCATCAAATACAATGATTCCTTCTTTGACTGGTTACGGCCACAAATGTTGATGGTCGACAATTATGCCTATGCCGAGTTGGAATTCCGAGGGGATCTGGACTTGGTCATACTTGAGGACGCTCAGTGGGGAGATCTAGGTAACAAGTACACATTTTTTCACCTTTTAAATGTTTTTGTGAGTTTTATCATATGCAAATGTTTTTATGTTTGTCCAAGGTCTAATTACAAAAATTATTTTTTGATGACATAGACGTGGGGCCTTATCAACCTCCAGGTACTTCTCCTATTCAACGATGAGGAGAGGTGGCTCCAGTGCCATGATGGGATGTTGAAGATTATGAGGCAGTGGAACAAAACTTAGAGGGTTTGACTGCTGACATTCCGAACATGCCTCTCGGAGAGGTCCCACGGCGTTATCAACATCATACGGTGGGCGTGTCAGAGTCTATTGGTCGACTGCTTCGTAGGGTTTCCCGGGTAGTCGTGTGTTACCATGAAAATCATCCATGACGTTACTTTATAGAAACTATGAGCTTCAGATTTTGAAATTTTGGTCCTTGGACATAACTTTTTTGTAAAAAACTTTTTGATCGTTATATATACATATATACGGCTTCTACCGGCTTATCTTGTGTTATGTGATGTGATGTGATGTGATTGGTTTATAAATGGACCAAATGT
>ML796894.1:224008-262670 GCA_009831015.1 Picea engelmannii | reverse complement strand
GAATAATGATCAGACAACCCATAATCTTCCTTGGTTTTATCCAACAAAATATATTGGGTAGAAGAAAAGGGTGACATGTGGCCCAATCAACTGATGACATGTGTCAAGGTATATTTAACACATAAGGTCTATGAAAGTCACGAATCAAGGTGACATGTGGCACACCTACTATGGGTCACATCAACATGCCACATCACTCCGCCCTTCGCCACTTCGACGATATTCTCATTCACCAACATGTTGAACCTCCCGAAGTAGGAATTCTCCAAATTACTTTACACTATCCTTTCACTAGGCTCAATCTAATGGTCAAGAAGGGTCCCGAATGATCCTTAGATCCATGGTCTACGTTACTTCGGGAGTTCGATGTTCATATGTTCTGATTGTTTAACACCTTTTCTCTCTTGGAGTACGTCAACGTCGAATGACCATGACGTAGATCTAATGGCTAGGGGAGATCTTGAATAGCATCATATCTATGACTATTCAGATGCCAATACCCCTTTTATCCCACGGTCGAGATAGGTCCACGTAGATCCATATATCTATGACTTTCGTTGCTTTGTGACATCGGTGTTTGAGGGTTTGGATGTTTAGTTTTATTTTTAATCCTAGAGTGTTCAATGCCAGAATGAGCACCGTCTAGATCCAACGGTCATGAGAGATCCCAAACCATTGTCATATCAATGGTCCTCATTGCTTCATGACTTTGACATTTGGGGGTTCCACCAGTTTAACACTCTTTTTCTCCTGGAGTAGGTCAACACCGAATGGCCACAATGTAGATCCAATGGTCATGGGAGATCTTGAATAGCCTCATATCTATGACTCACATTACTTCACGAGTGAGAAGTGGATCATGGTTTATCAAGGGGATGAATCCCATGATAATGGATAAATGACTGCCAACTGTCGATCAACCGTCAAGTTACTGGTCTGACAGGTCGCCTTTGACGCATTTGGATGTTGCAATGTTCATTCACCTAGGAGCTCCAGACTCCTAGAGTCTCGATAACTTAGCTCCTTTTTTAGTGTAGTGAAGGGTTCCATGGACCTGGTCCTATGGAACTTTGTCAAGCTCCAAAGGCTGCACTAATAACTCTTAGCCAAGATTTGGTTAAGGTTGTGAGCATGAGCTTGTGGTCTCTTAGATGACTGGTTTGAAGGAAGTGCCTTCCATTCATTGAACTTGATTTCTAAAATAGGGAAAGGTATTTTCAAGGGATCAACAAGACTGAATAATTCCAACAAATTCTAGGTCAACTCTTACATTACAAAATCATTCCTTAGGAAAATTCCCTTAAGGATTTTCCAACTAGCACAAAAACCATAATCTTATTCCTAATTTCATTTGAAGACCCATGTCTAATAGTTATCTTGTTGTTGAGTAGAGGCAAACAAAAACCATTCAAATTCATGGTTTTTGTTATCACTAAGAGTCACCCTCACATTTCAGGAGGATAAGCCCAATACCCATCAAAATGTTTGTGGAGGTAGGTTTATGAATGGAGGTCAAATGGAAAAAATGCAGTACAAGAATGTTTCAACACAAAAAATGGACAATCAATGCATAGGGAAATGAGGTCCTCATTAACTTCAATCAGTGGTTTGAGTTTAAAGGTGAGCAAAGGGAAGACTTGGTGAGAAAGGTGGACAAGTATGCCATAGGCATCCAACTTTCAAGCATCTTGGTGAAGAAAAACTTAGGCTCAAGAGCACTATGGGACCTAAGTTTCAGACATTGAAATATGTCACAATAGCATAATAATCAAACCTCCATTACCATGCAACTACAAAAACTCATCTGGATCCTCCATGCACGAGCATTTCAGTATAAGGGGAAATAAGATAATAAAGGGAAAGAACTGGAATAGGTCACAACAACATTATAATCAAACCTACATTACAATACAACTACAACCCTTGACTGGATCCTCCATGCCCGAGTGTTTCAATACAGTTTACACAAAAAGATGAAATAAATTGACTTCTATTAATGTGAAAGTCTCAAGTCTCATACAAAACCAGAGAACAACTCTGTTATCAAAGTATTACAAAATAGGGAGATCTGCTCAACCAGTTGACAACCTTAACAAAATATTGAACTGATCTAATTATACTCAGATCATTCCACAACTACGAGGATTGTGATCTGGCCATCCCATTCAAATATTTATGTCTGTGCAACCTTCTATCATACTATGCATTCATTCTTATGTTAGACACAAGCTCATATAAGCATGGGCCTGTAGGAAAAATTATCCATTGCAGTACCTTGGGATGACAACTCTGTCTCCTTAGCTAGAATATCCATGCTTTCTATTTATGGAATGAGCTAAGGTTTAAGCTACCAGTCCTTGCTCATTAACTGAATCTATCTCGGGATCAGGGAAGAAAATTGACAACTAGGGGATGACCACGTGCCACTCATGGATAGGGTTTTGAATAAGAAGGTGGACACAAAAGTCAATCCTCGTTCATTGGATGAACCCTCCTCAGGATTGGAGTGCAACTGGATGACTAGAGGGCGACCACCTATGGCTGCTAGATATGATATTAAATGTGCACATGATTTCAGGGCTACATAAAGAGGTTTAGGCCCACACTGCTTTCAGGCCCAAAAATCACCCTCCTCCGCAACGTAGCCTTCCTACAAAACCGTGGTTAGGGTTTCAACCTGCCCAATGATTTTTAATGCCAGAGCATCTTGCAGCCTAGAAACGATTTGAGGCCATCGATTTGATCACTACCTGAGATCTAAGTGCGCTGGTTACTTTAGTGCCTCCGTCAAAACTTTAACTTCCTACTAACTATGGGAACCTTCTAACTGTGTTTAGATATGGCCCCAAATTGAAACATGCAGGGGATTTCTTCCATTGTAACTGCATTTTACTGCTCAATTTCTCTCATGGATATCACCTGCGAACCTGAACAACTTTATGTGATAACATTGGATCCACAAGGGATGGAATTCTCCCTGTGAGCTTCCAAGAACACTTCGTCCCAGTGCCTCAGTATTTGGGTCATGGAGTCTCTTATTCAAACATAAAATAAAGAGGAAGTCATAATTACAATGGTGGAAAGCCAATCATGGATTTAAGTTAAATATTTCTTCAGGAATTTCCCATTGATAGGGCCACCAAAAACTTAGGAATCCTCCAAGCTTTGCAGCTCATAGGTTTTATTTGAAAATACTTTATAAATCTTGAAAGGACCAACCCATAAGGCTTCAAATTTACCATGTTTTCCTTTGTCTTTCTTGGGGGCATACCACTTGAGCACTAGATCTCCTAGTTGAAAATATTCCTTGCTCTCCCTCTTGTCAAAGGCTCATTTTATTCTCTGCTGGTGATCTTTCACTTTATCAAGTAGCTTCTCCATAGCATGTTGCACTTCTACCAGCTGTTGTATCCTCCTGACCATATCATCAGGTTCTCCTTGGTAGTCCTGGAGGAATTTTTCCACATGCAAGGCAAGTTGAGTAGGAAAAATATCCTTAACCCCATATACAAGTTGAAAAGGGGAAACACATAGTGACCTCTTTGTTGTAACTTTGTCATCCCATAGTGCAAATTTAGCGTTGAGTACCAAGCTTTCTTTTTGTCTTCTAACAATTTTTGATGATATTTATGAGGCTCTTGTTAGAGGACTCTACCAAACCATTTCCTTGGGGGTAGTAAGGAGTAGAATGGAATAATGTAATCCCATACTACTTGCATAAGTTGATTAATGGTTCATCTTTGAAATAGGTATCATTGTCTGTAACAATCATGCTTGGACAACCAAACCTGGACATGACATCCTCAAGAAAACTAATGATTACCTTGTGGGAGACACTCCTTGTAGGGATGGCTTCTATCCATTTGGTGAAATAATCAGTGGGAGTCAAAATAAACTTGTGTTGACCACTTGAGGCTGGGTGTAATTCTCCAATGAAGTCAAGACCCCACTGTTGAAAAGGTCCAGAAACCACCACATGTTTCAGAGGCAAAGATTTAAGTTGCTTCTTTCCTGAAAACTTTTGGAATTTGACACAAGCTCTAATATTTGCACAAACATCAGTAAAATGGTTGGGCCAGAAGTACCCATCTCTGAGGATATTATAAGGTGAGGTCCTCCAGAAATCATGCCCATCACATAAGTTGTCATGAAAATAAGTCATATCTTTTTAGGCTTCTTGTGGGTCTAGATGTCTTAACAAAACTCCCATAGGATCCTTCCAGTACAAAACCTGATCAATGAGACAATATTTTATTGCTTTAAGTTTCAAATCTCTTACCTTGTTTTTGTCCACGCCATCAGGGGGCCTCAACTTCTACATAAAATATATGATGTCTTTATACAAAATGCATTCTGTCAAGTTGAGACTGACATGAGATTCTTTATCAACAATCTCAACTTGCTGATTTTCTGATTTTATGTTCATGAAATTAACCCCTAAATCATTGCAGTTTGATTCATCCAGCATCCTAGATAGACCTTGGCCTTTTACCAATTTAGTGGGATTCATTTCAAGGTCAAATTCAATAATTTTAGCAATCCATTTTATTATCTTCCCATCTATGTCAGGCATGATCAATATCTCTTTTACTGAGGATGAGGGAATATATGCAACAATATTTGAGTGCAGAACATATATTTTGAAATCCTTGAGGAACTTGACCAAAGCATATGCCTGCTTCTCCATGATATCATATCTCATTTCTGCATCCCTCAATTCTCTACTGAAAAAGGAAATAGGTTGATCTAACCCCTCTGTATTTTTCTGTAGTAAAACAACAACCATTGTATCAGATGAGGAAAAAGAAAAAATAAGAAATTCCTTAGAATAGTCAAGGATGATGAGCACATGTGCTTCAGTCAAATCCCTTTTGATTTGTTCAAAATAATTTTTGGGCTTAGCTGTTCATTTCACCTCTCTTTATTTTCTAATCATGGATGTAATGTGCTTAACCAACTCAAGGAAATTAGAGATGAACCTTCTTAGAAAATTGATTTTACCTAGGAAAGATTGAACCTCTTTTGTGGATTTGGGAAAAGATAAAGACTAGATGGCCCCTACTCTACTTGGATCAATTCTTACCCCATCTACTGACACAATATGCCCCATTAATATTCCCTCCTTCATATCAAACAAATATTTCTTAGGATTGAGAGAGAGATAACAAACCTTATTCACTTCATGAAGACCTTCTTCATATGATGACAATGCTCTTTTTCAGACTTTGACAAAATTGTAATGTCATCCAGATATATGACTACTAATTTGTCTTTCTCCCCAATAAAGGCAATGTCCATGGCTCACTAGAAGGTTGCTCTTGCATTTATCAATCCAAAGTGAAGGACATATATATGATTGTATCCGGAGAAGCCATCACCATAGACATCCTAGATGAACTAGTCACTCTCTACAAAATGTGTTCCATCTTTGGCAAGGGGTAGTTATCCTTTTTGGATCTCCTGTTCAAATTCCTGAAGTTGACACATAATGTGATTTCCCCATTTTTATTCCTCACAAGCACCAAATTATCCACCCATTCTGAATATGTCAAAGGAATGATGATCTGGTCATTCAACATCTTTTTCATTTCTTTTTCCATAATAGGCAGCAACATGGGGTTTATCTATCTGAGTTTCTGTCTAGAAGGTTTTTCCTCCTATTTTAAAGGGATATTATGTTCAATTATGTTGGTGTCATATGTCCTTGCATCTTCATATTTCCATAAAAACACATTAGCAAATTATTTCAAAATCTTGACATACTCAACCCTTTGTTCCTTTGATAAACTGCTAGACAATTGGACATACTTTGGGTCTTCCTCTGTTCCCAAATTGCATTCAGTCACATCAACATTTTTAGTCGAACCTTTAACCTTCACAACAACATCATTTCTGTCAAACAATCTCTTCAAGGGGTCAAGTCCCTTTGGAATATGGTTACTGGGTAACTGAACAACATGATGGTTAGCAATTTTATTCAAAAAAATATTAGCATGAGGTATTTCTTCAGTAAATCCCGATCTTGATCAATATGCAAATCAGAAAACACATCCACAGTCTCAAGAAATATTTTTATCTCAAGATCATCCTCGAACACCTTCCAATGTTTGACATTGTCAGGAATAGAGGGTCTATATTTTACTTCCACCTCATACTTGAGCTTTGGGGGAAAAGGGACCCTGAACTTACTTGTTGAAACAACCAAGGACCTAGTGTTCTCCTCTCTTGGAACAAATGAGATATTAAAAGACAAGAAGAAACTATCAAAAATATCCCATACTTCACTTCTGTAGGCCCTTAACCTGGGTTGCTTAGCCTAATACCGATTTCTGACTTGATGAACAATCAACTCAACATCTCCAAATACTACTAGCTCCTCAATCTTCATGTCTTTGGAAGCTCTCAAACCCAAAACAATAGCCTCATATTATTCCACATTGTTTTTTGTTTCAAATTCAAGTTTGTAAGTCGAGGATATGGTTTCATGGGTAGGAGAAATGAAGACTACCCCAACACCAACATTCTCCTTAGAAGAGGCTCCATCAAAAAACATTTTCCAAACATAGATACTAGGAGGAGGATCTTCATAAGAGGTGATGGGTTTCTTTCCGATTTCAATAGGTATTTGAGGGGCATCAGTGAGATGTAACATACCGGTTCCTAAATCGGTATCTATTGCAAAAATGGGGTGTTTGGTCGGATTTGCTTCATCACTGATAATTTAAGAAAGTTGTGGTTCCCTATAAATCCTTCTATGTTCCCCCCCAAACAAAGAAATAGTGTCATATGAAATATCCATCTACAATTCCCCCCAGTCTTTTGATCCAAGATCTAGACAAGAGCATCTTAAACTTAGGGGGAACATCAACCACCATAATATCGATGACTACACTTTTCATTAGCAATTGGAACAAGGAAACAACCAGGTCTTTGATAAACCCAAGGCACTTCACCTTCCTAGAATCAAATGAGTACATGTCATGGTAGGTTTTTGTATCCTACAACCCAAGCTCATCCATGAAAATCTTAGGCATGATATTGTGAGATGCCCCTAAATCCATCAAGAAGTTGTGAGACACTTTATCATGGATGTTTATTGAGGTATAGAAAGGAGGGGAGGAGTCATCCCTATCCTCTACCAAATGCCCTAGTATGATAGTTTTTTTTTCATCTTGGATATTGATTGAGTCTGTGGGATGAGATGAAGTTTTAGGCTGCAACATTTTGGAAAGGTAACTTTTGAAATCCTCATTCTTGACTAGGTCTAAAAAATGTACATGGATTTTAATATTTTGAATCTCATTCTCAAAGATAAAAGAGGAGGGGGGCTTCAAAATCTCCTTCACTTTTGGGATAGGGCTCTTAACCACTTCCTAAGGGTTTTTCGCCTCTTTTTCTTTGTTGCTAGTTGACACGTCCTTAGCAGGATTCACTATTCTAGGAGGCTGATTAGGAATGCCAGGATTTCCCTCTTTCTTCTTGGACCCGAGGTTGTAACTATTTGGGTTGGCATTGGTCCTTTCCCCTTTGCTCATCTCATTTAGTTGGTTTTCCATGAGATCCTCTTCATATGAATATTGGGTTAAATGAGGAGATGAAGAGGTATCACCAAGACAATGGATTTCAGGATCAACATCTTCTTCCTCTCCTTCTTCATCAGTAAAAAGGTTATTTTGGAGAGGGGCTTGGATTTTTTGATCATTCCTATCTCTATTCCTTTGATCTCTTTGGATGTTGTGAGGGGAATTATTTGGTCTTCTTAAATTACCCCTATTATCAATGTTCTATGTGTTCCTATAGCTCTTCTTTCCCTCAAATTTCAATTTCTCCATTTTCGCAGAAAGTGATTTTACCATTTTTCTCAACTCATCCACTTGAGGGTGGGCAACAAAAGAACCAGAGGTTGAAGCTTCAGACCTACCTTTTCTTCTGTCTCTATCAACCTTACTCAGTTTTTCGACTCCCAATATATTGGACTCTACTTCAAGGGTTGCATCTTGCATATGATCCATGGAGGTAGCTCTTCTTTCTCTCAATAGGAGTTGTTGGCCCTTGACCAAGTTTTGAGGAACACTTGGTCATATTTGACCATTTTTGGGACTTTGACAGCCTTTTGAAGATGGAGCACCAGAGGTGTTATAGGAATAATCGGTAGGTGCAGACACTAATAGACCTCCCTAGATCCACCTGGATCTAGAAAAAAATAGGACATGACATGACTCTTTCACTAAGTTACGACCATTGAATTAGCTAGTAAGGAGGAACATGTGACATACCTTTGTATCACTTCCTTAAGTATCTGTTTCTCCCACTTCACTCTGGTGCTCTCGTGAGGTCAAGACCAAGACAACACAAACCAACCAAAGTGAAGATAGCGAAATGTATTCAATCGTCAACTTATGCATATGATCAAGGAATTACAAAATAAAGTAAGAATGACTTTATGGGAAAAGGAGATGCCGCTGTATCATATTAATTGAAAGTAGAAGATACAACCTGATCGCCTCGATGTCCCAAGCTTCCTTTCAGTGACCCTTGGTTCCAACACACACACTCTCTCTGTACTTTCATGAAGAAGATCCAATTCCTCTCAATAGACTAACTAGAGCCTCCAAGCTTCTGTTCAAGAAGGGTTCTTCGTACAATTCCTTCACCAATTCTTCAATTAATATTGCTTAACCTTTTCCATGAGAATCCTTTCAATATATAGGAGAGGTTGAGATGGTTACATGGATGATAATGATCCCATCAAATCAGAGAAGCTAGTAAAATGACAACCACACGAATGCCAACTCATCTTCTAGAAGATTCCCTTCTAGAATCCTTGAGACTTCTTCTCTTTTCCAAGCTTAAAAACAAGTTTGCACCTTGTGTATAGAGCAACCTACGAGAATTTTGCACCCTAGATGAAGGTGGCCTATGATAATGGGTCATTCTTGCACCCTATATGAAGGTGGCCTATGAGAATGGGTCATTCTTGCACCCTAGGCTATATGCAGCCTGTGAACTCACTTTGAAAATATGTTTTCTGGAAGGAGATAAATACCACTTTTCTTAGAAGAAAGTTGTTGTTGGGAGCCTGAGTACACCATTTTTAATACATCACCAATACAACCAAAATCATGTGTAACATAATGCCCCCCAAATTATGAGGCTAGAATCAGTGACAACCGAAATACTTTGTAAATTGCGTGTGTGTGTCGGAAACCAGGAGCGCACCTAATCAGAAACCTGCAAACAACCAAGCATCTATTGAATATCATACCAGTTCTGAGGTAGGTATTCCCATACTCAGATCACAGACAGATGACATCATAAACAGAGGTCATGGACACCAATCATACATCGTGGATCCATGCCGTCAAAATATCGCATAGCCACCAAGAATACACTATGGACTATGCAAGAAAATTCAAATTAAAATGACATAGCCACGAGACATACAAAGTGGATCTATGCGTCAGCTAATTATACATATTGCATCGCAGCCTGGATCAAAGAGATGAGACCCAGGGTCTTCAATCCCATCACCTGAAAGTACAAATCTAACCATGTGATTACATGTGCTGAAGTCGAACATGGTAGAAACCACTTGATTACTGGTCGTTGATGAAACCATTAACAAGTGCGAGGGAAATCACCATTAATGTAAATGACTCTCAAGTTACACTAGTACAATCCATCGAATGTGAATAAATGAGTTGAGGTCAAACATTCGATGGAATCTCCTGATTATGGGTCAATGATGAAAACCCACTGTCGAAAGCGAGAAAACCTGCCATTGAGGCATGCAAGTTCCAAGGTACCAAATAATTTCTAAGTGTTGTTTCCAGATAATGAGCTGGAGTCGATGGAACACAACTCATCACAGGAGAGCCTTGATGTATCCCCCATCAATGACACGAAATGAGTAATATATTTTGAAGGTGAAATAGAGTATCATGTAATTTGAACTGGACACAGGGAAGGCTGACACAGAGAGAATGGACAACTGTAGATGGCCGACTCAATAGAGGTTTCAGATGGACTTCTCTGGAACATATGAATGACACGACCAATGATTTGGCAGCACTGACTCAGAGACGAATCAGGATATGACCTTGTAGCAAGTCGAATGAAAGAAAAATGGATTTCCCGAACTGGCTTCAGACAATGAATAGGGGGGTGTCATGTTCAAGAACGACACTTACTACCAATCATATGAATACGAAAACACATCCCTTTCCCAAATTTTTCCCCCACCATTTCTGGCGAGTACCTCTTTATTTTTATGCAAGCTTGAGGAGGATAACATATGATTGTTGATGTAATCTCATCCTTTGGATGAGTCCCTCGTATTATGTTTAACGAACCCTAAGAAGGAGTGGTTCAGTCCCATTATGGGTCTTTCGATGTTTGTTTAATGAGGCCAAAGATAGAAAACTTGAAGGTTTTTCATGATTATAGAGTCTGGAAAAACACTCAAAAGAGAACTCTCTCAGTTCCTTTTTCGTAAACTATTCTGATGAGACCGAAAAAGAGATAAATTATCGCCCAACAGATGCTCTCTTCAAATACTTTAATGAGCGTGAAAATAGCAAGATTGCTCGACAATATTTTCATGTTTAGAGAGTTTGAAAAAGAGCTTAAAGAGGACTCCAAGGGGGTTCATTTTTCATATAACCTTGATAAGCCCGAAAAAGTGATAAAAGTGTGCTTGATTACATTCTCATGTATTTTCGAGCATGAGAACGAACAAATACCAAGCTCGAGATTTTGTTTAAAAACCATAAAAAATAATTTAAACATGTGATGAAAAAAAGAAAAATATATGTATCCTTGCGTATGGATTTCAAAGTTGTCATGTCTGCAAAAAGTTGCACTCATAGGGGTATTAGGCATTAGGTTAGATAAATAAAAAAATTATAAAAACCAATAAAAATGGTAAAAAAGTAAATATAAGCGGGTAAAAGTTCTTTTACCATAGTAATTGTAACTTTGCCAAGATTTTAGCCCAAAACCTCTCTTTTGCCCTTAAATTTCGGTGCTTGATTGCGGAAGGTGCGAACAACCATTTGGAGAACCGTCTCCGTCAGTGAGGTAATCTCCTTGTCTTCTATCTTTTCATGGTTTAATTTTTTGTTTTCATTGGTAAATTTCAAGTTTTTGAGCTTGTTTTAGGGCTAAAATTCGCGCTCAGGCATTCTCGCAGGCTAGCCACACGGGACCTGCGAGAATGCATGATTCTCATAGGTGGCCCCAAAGGCACCTGCAAGAACCTTGCACTGTGCTAAAGGGGCCCCTGCAAGAACCGCAAAATAAAAATTTTCAATGAAAAATGTACCAAGGCTTGAAGAGAGTTGTTGACCTTCTTCTTATGGTTCTTGCGCAGGCATTTGGCTGTCACCATGGTTCTGGAATGGCATGAAAGAGAGCATGAAGAAGATGATGCTATTGCTGGGAATAACTAGAGCATCATTGACGCTTTGCGAAACTGTGGTCTCCTGAAATTCTTTCGGATCCTGGTTATGAGGGCCTAAGTCAGGCTATTGGACTACCTCGTTCATATGTGGGATGTGGACCAAAAAGTATTCCACGTGGGGGTCGACACATTATCCCTGGATATCGAGGACATTTATTTCCTGACAGGACTATCATGGCATGGGTACCATGCTAGCTTGACTGGTAGCCGAGGTGGTGGGCTACCTATTGGTGAGTATTGTCATCAGTACTGTGTTCTAGAGGTGGAAAGAAGCAAAGGAAAGGTGGCCATTTGGGGGGTCCAGGATTTGACCCTTCGCACTATCTTGTTCACCATTTCTCATATGGTTGGGAGTGCTGCTCCACACATGGATCTCTAGAGCTATTTTTAGTATGCCATAGAGTGTATTGAGCCTCGGGTCTTTAACTGGTCAGACACAGTCCTTCGTAGCGTGAAGAGGTAGTTGACTAAATGCAGGAGAGGCGACCTAAAGAAATTCAGGTACGGGTCATTGTTGGTGTCCTTCTTTCTTGAGAGGGTTCCCTTGCTGAGGTTGCAGGTTGAGTGGGGTTTATTGGCTCCAGAGGATCCAAGGATGTTGAGGTGGTGTAACCTCGTGGCCTGACATGTAGCTGGACCAATCATCAAATACAATGATTCCTTCTTTGACTGGTTACGGCCACAAATGTTGATGGTCGACAATTATGCCTATGCCGAGTTGGAATTCCGAGGGGATCTGGACTTGGTCATACTTGAGGACGCTCAGTGGGGAGATCTAGGTAACAAGTACACATTTTTTCACCTTTTAAATGTTTTTGTGAGTTTTATCATATGCAAATGTTTTTATGTTTGTCCAAGGTCTAATTACAAAAATTATTTTTTGATGACATAGACGTGGGGCCTTATCAACCTCCAGGTACTTCTCCTATTCAACGATGAGGAGAGGTGGCTCCAGTGCCATGATGGGATGTTGAAGATTATGAGGCAGTGGAACAAAACTTAGAGGGTTTGACTGCTGACATTCCGAACATGCCTCTCGGAGAGGTCCCACGGCGTTATCAACATCATACGGTGGGCGTGTCAGAGTCTATTGGTCGACTGCTTCGTAGGGTTTCCCGGGTAGTCGTGTGTTACCATGAAAATCATCCATGACGTTACTTTATAGAAACTATGAGCTTCAGATTTTGAAATTTTGGTCCTTGGACATAACTTTTTTGTAAAAAACTTTTTGATCGTTATATATACATATATACGGCTTCTACCGGCTTATCTTGTGTTATGTGATGTGATGTGATGTGATTGGTTTATAAATGGACCAAATGTTTGTCTAATACATAGTTAGCTAATGCATTAGTTATTGTATTTAGACATCTAGGAATATGTTGATACTCAATATAATCAAAATAACATTCCAAGAGGTGAATTTGCAAATATACCCATAATAAAGTAGGAATTCAAATAACATAAACATTACTTAACTGTAGTACTACTAGTTGTGAATCGAGTCACACAACCAAGTGATGGATACCGAGTGAGATAGCATCAATCAACAATTCGATAATGGTGTTATACTCTGCAATATTGTTGGTCGCACGACCAAGGCACACACCTCGTAGAGTGATAAGTTCATTTGTAGGGGCGTAAATTGCCCACGCAGTGGAAGCAAGGTTCTGAGTACTATGGCTAGTGCCATCAGCGAAGCCAATGTGGGGTAGCGAAGACTCCGACATCTGGAAACAAAAAAACATTGTAACATAAGGGCAGAGACCAGATAATGAAACAAGCATACTATAGTAACACACAAGAAGTATGATACAATAAAATACAAGTACTCGTGCACAGGTGATCTTATGCATAGTACTTTCTTTAAGTACAACCCATTTCTGGGTTCACTCAAAGGGATACCATCATAATATACTAACTCGTAAGATCCTTTCTCTAAAACTCATCTAACGATATAAGGACCTCACCACATGGCTTCAAATTTTCTAGCTCCTAGCATATCTCGATCTTGTTCATAGAGGAGAACCATATCTCCTTCGGAGAAAACATGAGGCTTGACATGTTTGTCGTATTGGGCCTTGACACGTTTCTTCTGGGATTCTATGACTAGGGTAGCGTCACGTCGAGTTTCGTCTAATCACATGAGATACAACAGATGTTCTTCCTCGACAAAAGTGTTTGGTAGGAGTTCGATGGCTAGTTTTAAGGAGGGTATCTCACATTCAATCAGGAGGATGGCTTCTAGACCATAGACTAACCGGAAAGGTGTAAACCTAGTAGCAGACTTAATGGACGTCCGGTAAGCCCATAATGTTGAAAACAACATTGTGTGCCAACTTGTTTTGTGAATCCCTATCATTTGTCGAAGCATGGTTATGAGGACTTTGTTAATTTCTTCGACTTGGTCATTGGCTTGTGGGTAATAGGGCGTTGATTTTTCATGGAAAAGACCCAACTTTTCAGTGAGTTCAGACATCATGAAGTTTCGAAAGTTGCTACTGTGATCAGTGACGATATCTTGAGGAACACTAAAATGAGCTATGATGTGATTGAATATGAATAATGCTACAGTCTTTCCAGTATTGTCAAATCTCGGCATCACCTTGGCCCATTTCGTAAAATAATCTATGGCTACAATAATGTATCCATGCCCCCCGACCGAGTGGGGGTGACATGTCATGAAATTGATACCCCATTTTGCAAAGGGACCAATGGAGACCATAGGGTGAAGAGGAGCAGGATGTGACCATATATTATGATTATAGGTCAATAAGTCAAGGAATTTGTTGACATATTCCTCTATAGTGAGTTGCCCCAGTTTGATTTCATAAAACTCTTTAGCCTTTTCGTCGAAATATTTTTCCGACAAATACTTCTTCCAGAAGTATTTCTCAAACTGTTTCTAGGACAGGTCCTCCTCGCGGACCACTTTCATATTCTTAACATCTTCCCACCAGATGGAAGCTTTTCCATTCAGATTGAAAGTGGCCACTCAAGCCTTCAAATTCCCTGAAAAATCATGGACTTTGAAATATTTCTTCAGTCCAAGTAGTTAGGTCTCGACTTCTTCTCCCTTCTTTATCTCACCGTCGAAGGAGGGAGGTTTGGCCTTTCTGAATTCCTCAAATTTATGACCCTTAGAAGTCTTTTGCTTCTTTTGTTTTCTTCGAGAATAGTAACTGGTCCTGCTGCTGGAAGATCCTTCTGAATCACAAGCTTCCTTCTCAGAGGAATCCTCTGGCACTAGTCCTTTACCTCTGGGGTGGACCTTCCTTGAGGTGCTCCTCTCAGTATGGCCACTGATATGACCATGTTTCTGCATCTCGGGTTCATGTTGCATTTGTTGCTGTAGGTCGGATAAGATTTGTAGTAAAACTTAATTAATTTCAGTTTGCTTTTCTTGTTCTTTCATCATCCTTTCATTGTCGTCCTTCCAGCTTTGCATTTCAACCATGAGACTCCTCATAGTCTCAGCTATATCTGGAGGGGTTCCTATTGCTCTTCTTTTGTCAGACTCTTCATCTCTATTGTGGGAGCCTTCTCCCACCTCTTGGTGAGTCACCATTCTCCGCGTCTGTAAATTTCCCATGGCTGATCGTCCGCTTAGGTGAAAAGACAAACATAGGTTATTAGTCAAGAGTTAGATACATTTTATAACCTGCGCATAAATTCATAACTCTTTCACATGCATACACAGTCAGGTTCTCGTTTCGAAGTGTTGATCCTGGATAAGAGAGTTAAGTTAGGGGGTTACTCCTCATAGGAGTGCTTTGAACAGAGCTTATGCACAACTCGTTCATGAGCCCAATCAGGCTGAGTTTTGTCACCATGCTCTAATACCACTTTGTCACATATCCACTACCATAATCAAGTTTTCGTTGATTTCTGCAGAATCAGAGCCCCCAAAATTTCTACGGAGGCCTAGCGTAAGCTAGCTCTTTCTCTCTCTCTGCTCCCATGTGATCACGGTTCATGATCACAGGTCAAAAAATCATGGATCCTCTTTGTATTTTGCACCTCAGCGCTACAGGGATGTCGAATTGTTCGACTCTACAACCACCAAACCCCGACAGGGTTAGTGACTGGCCAATAGGGACGAATCCCTATAGGGTTAGCAATTGGCCATTAAGAAGGGCCCTGTCACGTGGTTGAGTGGAGTACAGGTGGTGAGAGGGGAAACATGACACGGTGGGCGATGTGATAGGAGATGGGTCCCACTTCACACACCACACCATTCCGAACCCATCCCCCCCATTAAAGGCAGAATGGCAAGGGGGGTCCGGAATTTTCCTAAATGTAGTTGATCAAGGCGAATTGATCCTGACCATTCCTGAGTTGCACATTCGATTCCGGACCCCCCCTCACCGCTAAAGGCAGAATAAAAAGGGCGCTATGGAATGAAGCCTCAGTCGTAGATCTGGGCAAGTGGATCTTGGCCATTCAGATCTGCTCACCACTTACCCTAAGGTGCATTCACGCCCTGGCTTAAAGTTGACGTCTCTTTCCCACATATGATGGTCATTATAGACCCTGAGATTCCCTAAAGGAATATCGTCCATTCATTGGGACTTAACCACATGATAACATCTCGATATTTATAAGTCAGGATTTATCAAGGCGAGAGCCCGAACTCTTGTCAACGAAACTCCCGAATCCATAATTCCTGATTTCCCGAAATAGGTAATCTCTTGACACATAGCCTCCCAAAATTGGTCGGTCTACGACTACTTCGGGGTTTCCACCATGGAACATCCTGATCTCTCGTCACCAGAATTCCCGAGTTCCCGACTCCCGATTTCCTGAAATGGGAAATCTCATGACATGTGGCCTCCTTTAATTGGACAACCCAAATCTATTTCAGGGTTTCTACCATGGAAGGCCCCGATCTTTCGTCACCAAAACTCCCGAGTTCTCGACTCCCGATTTCCCGAAATGGGAAATCTCATGACACGTGGCCTGCTTTAATTAGACAAACCAAATCTATTTTGGGGTTTCTACCATGGAAGGCCCCGATCTTTGGTCACTAGAATTCTCGATTTCCCGATTTCCCGAAATGGGTAATATCTTGACACGTAGCCTCTCGAAATCAGTCCGTCTACGACCGCTCTGGGGTTTCCACCATGGAACATCCTAATCTCTCGTCACCAGAACTCCCGAGTTCCTGACTCCTGATTTCTTGAAATGGGAAATCTCATGACCCAATTCTATTTCGGGGCTTTTTCCCTTATCCACTGGGGGTTTAACCCTCGGGTATCTCCTAACAGATCTAATGGTTGCCAAGTTTTCTAGCCGAGATCTGATGGCTTAGACAGGTTCCTAACTTGTGCATTCTCCCACGACTTCCTGGATGGGGAAAAATCAATGGTCCAGATGTTCTCATTGACCTTGAGGATATACGATTCCCGATGTCCTCGCTATTCACGAAGATAAAGGAAAAGGGGCAAGGTATGTAACTCCCTTGCTTCTTTAATCAATCTAATGGTTGTGAATGACCACAGATTTCCCGACGGGATCTCATCCATCGATTAACACCTATTCAGGGTTAAGGCGATTGACACTCCAGTTTCTTCTTCTGATATGATGGCTGTGAGTGACCATCGAACTCTCAATGGGACCTTGTCCATCGATTCGATACTTACCAGGGATTTCTTAAGGCCTTACGCCTTCACGTCCTTTTTCCAGGTTCTTGATGGCTTTCTCAAGAAGGATATCTCTATGGGGAGGTTTACCTAGGGTACTATCAGAGGCAGTTAAGGGTATCTCTCTCTCCTGAGAACCAGGCGTGAAGTCTGAATTAGATCAGCATGCATATAAATAACAATTTAAGATATCATAAGCCACACATAGTCTTTCCATATAAACATACAACTACTAGTACTGATCAAGATACCATACAGACATTCTTATAATGAAGTCATTCACGATTTCACAGCTTATGATCATAAATGTCAGAATACATATATTTCAAGATGTCAAAGGAAAAACACTTATCGGAAGTAACACCAGGGGTTATGCAACTTCTGAGAGGGGAACTTGTTTCCACCCAACCGTAGGCTTAGTGACTCCCAACGGATTTATCACTAGCCACCCCCGAGATGAGACCACGATGTTGTGAGACTGTGTCTTTTTTTTCCAGTGACCAAGAGAGAAGGTTACTCTCCTCCCTCCCTGCTATCACCCACTCTGCATATAGCCAGAGTTCTCTTCCTCCCCTCATGTCTGCCCCCAATCGCTTCTCCCCCACACCTTATCCTCTTGCAAGGTTGCGTGTGGCGTGATTTCCCTTGCACTGGTCAGGCCTGATGGCTCTATGGATGGGCGGTTCACCTCCCCATCCCTCATTAGTTCCTGAGGAGCCATCTACCTACCATCCTGCAATACATTAAATTTGGGGACAATGAGCAGCTTTTGGTTCTCCGGGCTAGTGAAGTCCAAATACGGTATTGATTTTTCTTGGAAGTTAACGCCACCTTTCCAGGTGCCTTCCATAGCCTTTCTGTAGCCATCATGGTCTCTTTTTCAACATATCCCCTCTCAACAGTACTGTAATGTAAATTCATAATATTATTCACATTCATCTACCTTTTCCACAAGGTCCATTCACATCACATATTCACATTTCTGAGTTTTCCACAGTTCTTGGCTAGTCTAGTTATTTTTACAAACTGGGGGAAACAGGGTGTTACATCATGACTGTAATCGGGGGGGAAGAGAAGTGGAGCACGTGTCAAGGACAGTTTCAAAGCTTCAAAGGATTTATTTGCGATGCTATCCCATACGAACTCAGACCCCTTTTTGAGTAGTCGCATAAAGCCAAGAGTTATCTCAGCATAGTTTGGGATGAAACGACGAAGAAAGTTTGCTTTCCCTTGCAAACTTTGTAACTGACGAAGTGTAGAAGGAGGAGGGAGATTGAGAATTGCCTCGACCTTTAAAGGATCTACCCTGATCCCTTGAAATGAAACAATAAAGCCTAGAAGTTCGTTAGATTCTACGCAGAAAACGCATTTATGAGGATTCAAGCGTATATGGTAAAACCGACAGTGGAGAAAAATGGCTCGGAGGTGGATTGGATGATCGACCTGGTGCATGGAATGAGCAGGTAAGTCATCAATATATGGCTGCATGATGTGCTTGATATCATGGAAGGCATAATACATAGCATGCTGAAAAGTTGCGCCAGCGTTCTTTACACCAAAAGGAAGTTTCTGATAGGCGAAAGTGCCCCAAGGACAAATAAAAGCGGTTTTGTGTTGATCCTCGAGAACAATATTGATTTGATTATATCCAGAGAAACCATCCATCAGAGAAAAGATTTTTCTTCTGGCGCAATCATCGACAATCTAATTGACGAAGGGGGTAGGAAAGTTGTCTTTAGGACAAGATTTGTTAATATCCCTATAATCAATGCATACGTGGATTGTGCCTTGTTTCTTGTTGATCGAACCAAGATTGGAAACCCATTTAGTGAGGGCCACCGGGTAAATAAATTCGTCTCTAAGAAGTTTCTCGACTTCAAGCTTGATAACAACCACTTTACGTGGTTGAACTGGATGAAGGCATTGTCGGACGAGTTTAGCGTCTGGGTATGTCTTAACCTCATGTATCACAATGTCAGGGTCGATACCCGACATTTCTTCATAGCTCTAGGTGAAGACGTCATGAAATTATTTGAAAAGTGACTTGTAGGTGATGATTTCATCAAGGGAACATGAAGCTCCGATATGCACATTTTCAACAATTCCAGGTTTTATGGATATGTCGAGGGGAATAGTGGGTGAGATATTGCTTAAGTTTCCTTCGGAAAACACATTGTGTGTGGACTTGGGAACGGTAGAAATTATGACAATGGTTGATGGGGTCGATATCCATTGTTAGCTATCGATGGTGTGTTGTTCCAGGAAGAGGATGGAATTGTGATGTCCATCGTTCTAGGGGGTGTCTTTCATAATAGACATAATATTCTCGTCCGTGGGAAAAATGACGTGGAAAGGATCTGGAGATAAATCACCAAGAGAGGGGGTAGAAGGGGTTGCTGATTGAATGACCTGATAGGTGGATTCGACCATACTCAAAGTCATTTGATCGCCGTAATCGAGATGATCGTTGGGGTTGGGTACTATCCATGGGTCATGAGACGCAGGGGTTCTGTGAATCGAGGTGGAGATCATGTTGATTGAAGTGACAGATGAGTGTGGAACATCGGGTGGTGGAATGGGGAAGGTACCCATTAATGAAGAGTCTTTGAGAAGACCTACACTGGCGTTCTCGTAACCCGGTGGGGTTTTAGTGATGAGCGGTATGTTGCCAGTATGCGTATCTAAGTTAAAGAAGGCTAATTGGTTGACGGTAATTACCTTTCCTTGATGTGGGAAATGTACAACATGAAAAAGAGTCGACACAAATGCGCGCATGGAATCGATCCAGCTACAGCCAAGGAGAGGACTATAATCGAGAGGAGCGTCAAAGACTTCCACTTCGACTTGGACCGTTTTGCCTTCTAGCGTGATTGGCAATGAAGGTAGGAGACCGTAAGGCTTAAAACTGGAGCCATTGAAGGCTTTGAGTGTGTTATGGGATTCATTCAAAGAGGGAGAGATGATGGATTTCTAGCAAGTAACATACATGACACATGTAGAGGCTCCCTCATCAATAAAATTTCTACAAATGTTTTTTTCGGAGACAATCACTTGGATTTAGAATGCGAGTTGAGGGGGAAACCTTGGAATGTGATCTTCCAAGTCAAAAACTATTAAATTCATATCCGTCGGGTCGATTCCACTGATAGATTTCAACAGTTCCTTCCGTTGTGTGGGACAACTTTGAAGGACTTCGAGGGCTAACATTGCGGAAGGTGCTTGGGCCAGATCTTCAACAATGCTCTAGTTTTGGGCAGCACGAGCATGAGGATTGAAAGTTGATTTTCGAACGACGCCCTTTGGAGGAGGGAGAAGAACCGTGTCAAGGCTCGTTCATTCGATATGAAGAAGACTGTTGGCAGGTGGAGTCGTGGGAGATGGTTGGACCAAAGAAGGAGGTATATCATCAACCTTCTCTTTAGAGGGAGAATAATCTTTGGCTCGAGTGGTAAGTGCAATGTCATTCTTCTTTGAATTTCCAGTACACATTAATACATAATATGTAGTGGAGGGGGAAGGTTGGTCATGAATGACCAATTGGGCCTGTTGTTGAGAGGGGAAGCATTGCGACAAAACGATCGGAGTGGGTGGTTTCAGGACCCCTTGAAGGAACTTAGTAACCTCGGCATGTCATGGACAATCCTTCGTGTAGTGATCATCACCACAGATAAGACAAGGGTATCAAGGTTTTCGCTTATCCCTATCTTCAACAGGTGGAGTTTTGGTTCTCTCTACTTACGAAGCATTTTTGTCCTCCTTATTCTTACCCTTTCCTTTTCTAGATTTTTTTTTACCAACGGGGGTAGATTGAACAACATTGACCTCAGAAGTATTTCCGGTGGGAGGGGTAGGAGACAGATCATTTTGAACATTAGAAGAAATGGGTTTGGGGTTGTTTCTCGAGGCGGAATGTGGTTGGGCATGGAAAGTGCCAATCACACTGTCGAATGGATGAGAAGATGTTGGAGTAGTTGAAGTGGTGGAAGTGGAAGGACAAGGTGCATTAGGGAGTAAGTCGTAAAGAGTACACATTTGTGAGTAAACAAGGTCAAGGTATTGAGCATGACTAATGGCCTATTCTTTCGTGACAACCCCACCAATGGCAATGTCACAACCAATGTCATTCAAAAAGGATTTTGTGAACTACTCTGCCAGCAACTAATCGGGAAGTTCGAGTTTGATGAGACGTCGTCTTTGTCACCACTCATGAATGTGATCAGAGATATCATTGGCTTTGTTTTGTTTGAAAGAACTCAAAATATCAGTCCTGGTTTCATAACGGATCGGTAACTGGTAGTGGGTGAGGAAATTCATAGTGAGGGTGTTGAAGTTGGCAAAGAAACCTCGTGGTAATTCTATATACCACTTCATGACAAAACCCGTGAGAGTTCTTTGAAAAAGATGTAAACGAATAGAGTCATCCATCAAGGAGTTGGATGAGCACCAAAGGTGAAAAGTCATGACATGATTGTTGGGGTCCTCTCCCTCTTTGCCATCGAATTTAGGGATGTTCGATGGGAGTTTGTCATCAATAGTGGGCCATTCGGGAGAGTGATGGATCAGATCATTTAAAATCCTTGATAGATCTGGGAGGTCCAAAGTGGCTAAGAAGGGTAACTATCTATTCACATGCGGGTACTAGTGGCTTTGGGGAGGGATTCATGTTGGCAAACCAGTGGGACCATAAGAAGTCTACATATAATGTGAAGACCCAGGAAGATTCGGTGGTTGTTGTGGAGGAAAGTAGCTCATGGGATTGTATCCTTGAATAGGGACGTGAGATTGAGAATTCGAGTTTACAGTGAGAGACTCATTTGCATCGGTAGGTGAAGGCATGGGAGTGAACACAACATAATTGACCTTTGGTGGGGGAGATATCGTCTGCATATAAGAACCATTCAGGGAGGTTGTTGGGTTGATAATCAAATTAGGGCCAACAAAGGAGAGTTGATCAATAGTCACAACTCTTCCATCGTGAGAGAAATATATCACACAAAAAAGAGTGGACACAATAACTTTCATGGAAAAGACATAATCTTTCCCAAGGAGTAAATAAAAATCCAAGGGATCGTGGACTACCATGATGTCAATAACGACATTTTTCCCTCCCAAAGTTATGGGAAAATGAGAAAGGGTCCCTAAAGGTTGATTGGTTCTCCTGTTAAAAGCTAACCTATTCTGTGTAATCGACACAAGCTGAGGACAACCCAAAGATTTCCAAGAATACTAATGGATTCACTTTCATCTATCAGCATCTGAGGAACGTTCTGACCAAAACCTGTACACTAATATTGAAAGGAGTGTGAGAGGGAAGACGAGGTCCAGTTAGCGCACCCCAATAAAAAAGGATGGCCTCATTACTTGGAGGGGGCTCCATGGGAGAAGGAGGAATGCGCCCCATCATGGTAGTTTCTATATCAATGATAAAAATGTGAGCGGTATCAGGTTTAATATCTAGTAGGAGATTATAATTGACCAATGAAAATATCATATCGACCACTTGATTTGCATTCTCCAAGGGGAGAATGGGGTCGATGGATTGAAATGGATCGACCACTTGGGTTTCACTCTCTAACGGGAGATTGGGATCAACTAAGGATGAGATCGGATCGACCACTTTGTCAATTGGTTCAACTAAGTATGTGACCAGATTGACTACCTGGTCAACCATACTGATCGACGAAGGGACCGTATTGATCATTCCATCAACTATAGGTGGGTTGAGAGTAAGCCTACAGTAAGTAGCTGAAATATGAGGTTGGGATACAGTCATGTCTTCCAACAATTTTTATGCTTCTTACATACGAGGGAAAATGTGAGTTTGATGACTCCCTCTGCATAAACTATAAGGAAACTTGACTCTACTTTTCTTCTTCCCAACGATATCCTCACTAGTTGACGGGAGGTCATCAACATGGTGATCAGAGGATGATGACATGGGTTTGCAAAGATGTGTAGACCATGATTCTATAACCTTGGATATACCAGGGCAATTTTTAAGAAGATGGATACCCTTACAAAGCCTCCAAGGGTACTTGGGCTTATGGGTTGTTTGGGTGATCTTGGCATCATCAATACTCCCAGAACAATTATGAATAACTAGTTGTTGTCCAACATGTTTGGAAGTGGTTGGAAGTTTGGACCCTTGCTTATTTTTCTTCTTCTTAATCTTCTTTTTCTTCTTCTTCTTATCCATTGGGTTACTAGCTTTAGAGCTTTCACTCGACGAAGAAGATGAAACGGAAGAATACCTCGAAAGTGAAGAAGGCGAAGAAGATATTACTGGAAAAGAAGGTGAAGGATCAACATCAGGTTGATGTTCTTGGGGGGAAGTGCTTACAACTGAAGCACTTGATGCATTCGAGATCACCAGAGTGTAAAACAACCATACGGACAGTCCAATTGTGAGACTTGGAAGGATCAAAGTAGCTATGTAAGGAGGACCAACATTTCCGTAAGAAGGAAAAATAAAAGGTTCCCCCAGAGTAGGGGTTGTTTCATTGGTTGTTCCGAGAACTGGCGCCATTAAACATAGATCCAACCTAGAGTCTTCTAAGGAAAAATAAAAAACATAGGCTAAAAATATAGGAAGCAAGAAAACAAACAAAACCTTCTCACAGTGAATGCACTAGTTGGTGATGAAATCCAATGTCGCAAGAACAATGTAAGAAGGGGTTGAGATAGAGCGGGTGGAAAAGTTACGTTGACGATATGCTTAACAAACTTACGCCTTGGTGCAAGCTTCCACACAATAAACATGGATTTACCCTCCAAGGAGCCCAAGTGAGTTTGTCCAACGTCGATTCTAGGTACAAGGAAGACTTCCCCTTCACCATCACCTCGTGTATTACCCTAAAGAGAAAGGCCACTGAAGTTACCAAATACAACAATTATGCCTAGGGAAACAATCGACAGTTCGATACGCGCACAAAGGTAGGGTAACTGAGCCCAAACTTGACTTGAGAAGACCTGCATAGGGTTGTTTTCTCAAGATACCCCCAATAATACATTCAACCACTACAACAAGACCAACAAAGTAGGGTTAGTCACTCTGCTAGTCTCAATGCGACCTCATGATTGACCCTTGTGTGAGAAGGGATTCCTAGGACAAAATGTAATAAGTGGATTTACCTCTCCCTAGCACAAGATTCTATTTTTGTCTGATAGCTTTGGAAATTTAACCTTTCAACCTATTCCAAATCCCTACACCTTAATATAATGTAGGTTTGCTACTAGAAAATACAAAAATGTCTAATCAATTTTTATAAGCACTTTATTTTAAGGTTGTTGTTACTCAAGAGAAAAATGGCATGGACTAAATGATGTTTTGTCTGACTCTAAACAATTCAAAGAAATGATAATACAAATATTTCACTTCGATGAACGATATATTATGAGAAGGAGAAAATGTTTATCATTCCCAGATGCACAATATCCCAAAAATTTATTAAACTCATCAATCAAGATCTTCAAGAAATGAGCCAACAAAACTGTACACCAATACACGATTCAAGACCAAAAATGCCAAAACCCATGCAATTTTTCTACTTCAAATGCAAAGATTCCCCCAATCTAAAAATTTTCTTTTAAAATGAACTATTCAGAAAAAGAAATGTTCTTTCACTAAACAATTCTAAAGAAAAAATAATGCTTTGTAACTAAAAGCAAGAGATCAAATCTTTCAAAATAAAACAAGCTAAAACAAAGAAAATATGGATAAAAGAAGATTCAATGTTGTCAATGATCAGAATCTGGACCAGGGGTCAAAAATATGCTCAAAATTCAAAGTGCTCGGAATGCGACAAAAATGGTGCCATTGCGTCCGTCTCGTTCTCCTGATTCTGGTGGTATATTTATTTTCGCAAACGGAGTCCGTATGGAGAAGTTATAGCGATCTGTTCGAATCGCCAAACAGGCAAAAAAAAGGGTGCTGACTGGGCAGGCCGTACAACTGACGTAGCATGGGCTGTACAACTGATGTGGTGGCCGTACAGATGACATGGCAGGCAAGTGACGTGGCATTCAGCGATTGGTTTATTGTGGACAAATAACATGGTGACATGTGGCATTATGATGGACGAATAGTAGGGTGCCACGTGGCCCAATCATGGGCTGCCACGTGGCACCCCGAGATTCGCTATTGGATTGGTTGGTTTATTTAAAATCTATATGAGGCCGTGGGGTTCGACACCCGGACCTCCCCACATTACAACGCTTTCACAAACCTTCGCTAACCGGTATACCGCCCTTTGGTTCTTAATACATTGGTGGGTATTATATTATTTGAATTTGCATAAGGTTTCAATTGGAGGGGGGTCAGGCCGGGGTTAGCCCCGACCCCCGGTTCTATTGTATATCATATGACTCTACCCACAGTGAAACGGGTGTGGATTTTGGTTTGGTTTGTGTTAAAAACCATAATATATATATTTGTATACCATTCGCTCGGGAGTTAAATACATTTGCAACCCCGGTTCTATGCCAAATTATGACCACCGTTTAAATGTTTGGCGCGCGGTTTTTTTTGGTTTGTTTGTTTGAAATGTAAACCCCCGGTCACACGCAATATACATGTGACCTGTGTAAACAGAGCGGGGCGCGTGGGGGTTCCAAAGCCCGACCCGAGGTCATATGTCATGCTATATGATCGATCCGGATGTGTTAATTTGACCGTTTTGAAAATGGCACGGTGGTGTATTAAATTATATGCCACGGTTATGTTACATGTTTAAAAATGTGACCGGTATACAATTAAAACGTTGGCGTGCGGTGGTTCAAACGTTACCGACCATACATTTAAATGCGCGCGGGGTTGGTTAGTTTTTAACAGTGCTAGCCCGTGGTTTCGAGCACAATTACATGTGACCATACCATTATGGAAAGGGCACGCGCGGTTTGGTTTTGTTTTTAATATGGTAATTCATACACCCCGACAGCTGTCAAACATTCATTCACGCGTGGAACCTAGCCCATTATGCGCGGGGGACGTAGCCATATGGCCCCCCATCCACCCAACACCTCTGTCCTCGGGGGCTAGAGTTGCGTTAACCATTCGACAGATTGCACCAATTTCGGGAATGCGCGTGGGTGCTGAGTTTTGGCACGAGAAACACTTGAAGCTAGGTTGAGTCTTCCAGAGGTGTAGAAGGGCGAACAGGTAACAGAGCTTGAAGGGGAAAAATGGCAGAAGCCATAAATTTTTGAGTTTTTGACCAAATCAGGTGCCGAAAAAGCCCAGCTGGGGGTTTTTGGACGTTCTGAGTCCATTGGCACAGCTTTCACAGGCATTTGGAGACTTCTAATGCAAGTTTTTAACCATTTAAGTTTGAGGAAGCTCCGTGAAGCTTGACGCCCTCATTGTTTGAGGCATTGCTTTGATGAGCACATATCCATTTTATGAGACTGAATAGTCATTCTTGACTGTTTATTATGCTCTGAACACATTGGGATAGGTTTCAGATCCATTGGAGGAATTCTACAGGTATTTTTTCTCCATTGAAGCTCAGGGAAGCCTGGAGGTCACATGTAGAAGAGGTCATTGTTGGATGAGCCATTGTCCATTTGCAGAGTTTTAACAGTCATTTTGGGGGTTTTTATGTATTCTGAATCCAATGGTACAGTCTGTAAATCCATTGGAGTTGAGCAGCATCTTGTAAAGAGAATTTGACAAACTAATCCCAAAGAGCCAAGTCCATTGAAGGAGGCTCAAGGAGATGTAGCCCAGAGAGGGGTGAACTCCTTTATCATATTGCTATTGTTGTGAGTTTGATGTGTTATTTGATGCATTTTATATTGCTGTACATTGGTTTATAACAAATATTTAATAATTTAAAATAACCTTTCTTCTCACATGAACATTGACAAGAAGAAGCAAGAACCTAACACATAAACAAGTTGCACATTTTAACACATGAAGCAAGGTCCTGTTAAGATTTATTTTATGAGGTAGAGGGTGCTTGCATAGCATAACAAGTCAGCCTTCTATTTTCAGATCAGGTGGTATCAGAGCATAGTTTATTTTTCTCATGTATTTGTCAATGATAGCTTGAGTTGTAGCTGTTGGTATTGATGCAAGTTTTGTGTTGAAATTTGTTATCTTGCAAATATGGAGGAAGCTTTAAGCATTGATAGTTCTCCTACATCTTCCAAATCTAAGTTCTTTGACAAAGAGATGTTTAATTCATTGCTAACCATGAAGGATATGGTACAAGAGTTGTGGAAAGATAGAGAAGAGAGCATTGTCCTTCAAAAGCATTTGATGGCCATGAAGGAGGAGAAAAACCAACTTCTTGAAAAGTTGCAGGAGATGGAGAATCAACTCCATGAAGCCAAAGAAACCCTTACCAAGTACATGCATGACCATGAGGTATGTAATGTTAGTTTGTCTTAAAATTCCTCTCAAGAAGATTGTTTTGGTGTTTTTGAAAATCACACAAAAGGAATAGGGTCCAAGTTAATGTTAAAAATGGGCTATGAAGGTAAAGGGTTAGGCAAGCATGCACAAGGCATTGTTGAGCCTATTGTTGTTGAAGAGAAACCTAAATATTGTGGTCTTGGTTATGAACGAATTGTTGGAACAAATTCCAAAGTTGAGGAAACACATGAAAAAGTTTCAAGCACACTTTTTGTTTCAAGTTCACCTCCTCAAGAAGGTTTTCAAGGTGAAAGTTCAAGAACTTTTGTTGAAAGTTCAACCTCTTCAGCATGCAAGATTTGTATTCAAGATGTATGCAAATGTGTGAAACAAAAAGGTTGTGACAGCCATGAGGACAAGAGCAGATTTGAGAGTCTTCAAAAGAGAGTTTGTAACTCTCCCGATTCACCTCCTCAAAGCAACGATAAAGGTGAATGTTTAAGGTATAAATCTGCCTATACTTCAATTGCTTTTGATTATATTAAGCATGATAAATCTGGATATAAAAATGGAAAAAGGCCATGTACATATTGTGGTTTATATAACCATCATGTTTCAAAGTGTTGGAAAAGAAAGTCCACTTTCAGGAAACTTTCCAAGCAAAGGCAACATGAAGAGAAAATGCAAAAGATTTGCACTCATTGTCAGAAGAGGGGTCATCTCATTGACCAATGTTGGAAATTGCATCCAACCTCTCATCCACGGCACATGAAGCAGTTGGATAAAAAGATTGACAAGAATGGAAGAGGAGATTCCATCATTGATGTGAGTCAAGATGATTCACAAGAAGACAACTCTCAGCAGAAGGATTCGCCATTGAGTTGGCTTGGTAAGAAATGGGTAGATTTCTTGAGTAAGTAAGGCTTTCATTTTTCTGCAATAGATGCACATTTTATCCTTAGCTTTTCACTTTTGTTGAAGTTTGACAAGTTGCAGCAGTTGTCATAAGTTGCAAAGATGCAAGTTGGCATGTGAATGCATTTATTTTTGAAAGCATACTTGTATTATACCTTCTCATTCAAGAACATGTAAGAGAGGGGTATGCTGTCCATTTTGTTACAGCCATATACACTTTTCATTTTCAGCTCTTTAGTACCCACATGTTTTGGGTTTGAGTACCTATGTTTCTACAGGAAGGAGAGTTGAAGAGCTATGCACAGGAATTTGGTTTTGTGAGTGCATAAACAATGAACTTGATGATAGTTCATCATGGATGAGTCATGATTGTAGCATGATTGTTTATCATGTCTTTAGACTTGTCATTTTTGGAGCTTGATACATTTCACATGAGTCTCGACTTGTGTCGATATTGCTTGACGACTATGTTGTGTCGTTCATGGTTTTCGACTTGTGTTTAGTCGATTATGTTGGATGGCTTGTAAGTCATTTTTGAGTACATTGAGATGGAGGAAAACACCATGTGCTTTGATGAAGCACAAGATGCGATAGTTGCTTGAAGAGCAAAAAGACTTTGCTGTCATTATTTTTTCAGTCTTGTATAATTTATTTTCAAGATTGATGGTTTTCTTGGCTTGTGACAAGATGTCGCAGGAAAATTTTGCAGCCATTGGAGAGTGGATTGTTGACGTCGAAGAGTTCACAAGAGGGACTTGATTCTCAGTGGGAAGGCTGGCAGTCTTCCAAGCACAACGAGAACAGTGGGTTAGCAGCAGCTAGAGAGCAGTGGTTGAGGGACATAGTCAGTTGCAGTGCAAGGCATGTCAAGGTACCCAGGTGATTGTCGAAAATTCTTTTAAAGTAGAATCAGTTGATAGAACTTGAAAGGAGAAGAGTATTGAAGCTCAGATCGATAATTATAAGCTTTTGTGGGTCCAAAATCCTTTCAGTGGGAAGGCGTGATTAGAATCTGGACTAGGGGTCAAAAATATGCTCAAAATTCAAAGTGCTCGGAATGCGATGAAAACGGTGCCATTGCGTCTGTCTCGTTCTCTTGATTCCGGCGGTATATTTATTTTCGCAAACGGAGTCCGTATGGAGAAGTTATCGTGATCTATTCGAATCGCCAAACAGGAAAAAAAAGGGTGTTGACTGGGTAGGCCGTACAACTGACATGGCATGGGCCATACAGATGACGTGGTGGCTGTACAGATGATGTGGCAGGTAAGTGACGTGGCATTCAGTGATTGGTTTATTGTGGACGAATAACATGGTGACACGTGGGATTATGATGGACGAATAGTAGGGTGTCACGTGGCCCAATCATGGGCTGCCACGTGACACCCCGGGATTCACTATTGGATTGGTTGGTTTATTTAAAATCTATATGAGGCCGCGGGGTTCGACCCTCGAACCTCCCCACATTACAACGCTTTCACAAACCTTCGCTAACCAGTATACCGCCCTTTGGTTCTTAATACATTGATGGGTATTATATTATTTGAATTTGCATAAGGTTTCAATTGGAGGGGGGTCGGGCCGGGGCTAGCCCCGACCCCCGGTTCTATTGTATATCATATGACTCTACCCACAGTGAAATGGGCGCAGAGTTTGGTTTGGTTTGTGTTAAAAACCATAATATATATATATTTGTATACCATTCGCTCGGGAGTTAAATACATTTACAACCCCGGTTCTATGCCAAATTATGACCACCGTTTAAATGTTTGGCGTGTGGTTTTTTTTGTTTTGTTTGTTTGAAATGTAAAGCCCCGGTCACACGCAATATACATGTGACCTGTGTAAACAGATCGGGGCGCACAGGGGTTCCAAAGCCCGACCCGAGGTCATATGTCATGCTATATGACCGGTCCGGTTGTGTTAATTTGACCGTTTTGAAAATGGCGCGGTGGTGTATTAAATTATATGCCACGGTTATGTTACATGTTTAAACATGTGACCGGTATACAATTAAAATGTTGGCATGTGGTGGTTCAAATGTTACTGACCATACATTTAAATGCGCGCGGGGTTGGTTAGTTTTTAACAGTGCTAGCCCGTGGTTTCGAGCACAATTACATGTGACCATACCATTATGGAAAGGGCGCACGCGGTTTGGTTTTGTTTTTAAAATGGTAATGCATACACCCCAACAGCTGTCAAACATTCATTCACGTGTGGAACCTAGCCCATTATGCGCGGGGGACGTAGCCATATGGCCCCCCATGCGCCCAACACCTCCATCCTCGGGGGCTAGAGTTGCGTTAACCGTTCGACAGATTGCACCAATTTCGGGAACGCGCGTGGGTGCTGAGTTTTGGCACGAGAAACGCCTGAATCTAGGTTGAGTCTTCCAGAGGTGCAGAAGGGCGAACATGTAACAGAGCTTGAAGGGGAAAAATGGCAGAAGCCATAACTTTTTGAGTTTTTGACCAAATCAGGTGCCGAAAAAGCCCAGCTAGGGGTTTTTGGACGTTCTGAGTCCATTGGCACAACTTTCATAGGAATTTGGAGACTTATAATGCAGGTTTTTAACCATTTAATTTTGAGGAAGCTCCATGAAGCTTGAAGTCCTCATTGTTTGAGGCATTTCTCTGATGAGGACATATCCATTTTCTGAGATTGAATAGTCATTCTTGACTGTTTATTATGGTCTGAACACATTGGGATAGGTTTCATATCCATTGGAGGACTTCTACAGGTATTTTTTCTCCATTGAAGCTCAGGGAAGCTTGGAGGTCACATGTAGAAGAGGTCATTGTTAGATGAGCCATTGTCCATTTGCAGAGTTTTAACAGTCATTTTTGGGGTTTTTATGTATTCTGAATCCAATGGTACAGTTTGTAAATCCATTGGATTTGAGCAGGAGCTTGTAAAGATCATTTGACAAACTAATCCCAAAGAGCCAAGTCCATTGAAGGAGGCTCAAGGAGATGTAGCCCAGAGAGGGGTGAACTCCTTTATCATCTTGCTATTGTTGTGAGTTTTCTGTGTTATTTTCTGCATTTTATATTGTTGTACATTGGTTTATAACACATATTTAATCATTTAAAAGAACCTTTCTTCTCACATGAACATTGACAAGAAGAAGCAAGAACCTAACACATAAACAAGTTGCACATTTTAACACATGAAGCAAGGTCCTGTTAAGATTTATTTTATGAGGTAGAGGGTGATTGCATAGCATAACAAGTCATCCTTCTATTTTCAGATCAGTCAAGCAGACTGTAATCAAACCCAGCAAATCGCTCCAAACACTTATTACAGATCTGGGAAAGGAAAACTACCAAAAGCTATTTTTTTTCACAATCGTCACATACTGTAGGACTAACACAGTGCGTCGATCCTAAATCGTTGCAGATAACAGAAGGAAATAGTGTGACGTCACCACACTATCCCTCAAAGTAGGGTGCGACAATAAAAGAAAAAATGGAAAAAATTAAAAGGCATGAAGGTTCTCCTTAGACTGTCAAGCAGACTGTAAACATACCATAATCAAACCCAAAAATTCACCCCAAAACTATATCTAAGATCTGGGCAAAGAAGAAAAATTGATTGTCACTCAATAATTTTCTATAGGAATCATCGTAGGAAGAAAAAATACATAGCGTGACAATCAAGGATCATCGTAGGTAGTGAGAAATACATAGTGCAGCATCATCGCACTGGTTTTCACATGCAAGGTGTGACGATGACTGAAAATACAAGAAAAGTGAACTGAGGACAAGATTTCTAAATGAATTTTCAAGAACAAAGAGTCAATATGGATCACCCAAGCAATCAAAGAAATAAAGTAAGACAAACTAGGAAAACAATCCTATCCCCAGTATGGTTGCCAATTTTGTTATTAGACAAATCAGTAAGTGCAAACATAAATTGGTCTCCCTAACTTCAACAAGAAATTAGAACAAAATGAACAGTACACTAAAATTTCCTTCGATTTCAGATATCAAATAAGAAGAGGATCCAAAACATACCTTTTAAATGTTGTAGACCCAACCTCACCAATGTGATCCCACCTCTCTTGTAAGGATTATGGATAAGTATCTACAAAGAAACACAAGCCAACAAAGAAAAGAATAACAAAGTCTATTTGATATGAAACTATGTATGTGATCAAGGAATCATACAATATGGACAAGTAACATTCATATAGGAAAGAAACGTATATCTGTATTAAAGAATGTGGAAGAAAGATACAACCAGATGCCTTGATGTTGTCAGGTTCCTTCCAATAGTTCCTTGCTTCCCACACACTTCTGCTCCATGGATTCTGAGACTGTAGATATGATAGCTAATTATGATCTCATATTGACAAAGTGAATCTCAAAGTCAACATACAAGCTCCAAAAACTCCAAGCTACAAAACTCAAGAACCAGGCATTCCAAAAATTCCAAAGCTCATACCAAAAGCTAACTCCAAGCTAGATATCCCCTTCCAAGCTAACTTTCCCAGAGATAACTCCTCTCCTTTTATAATATGAAAAGGATAGGGTGAGGAGGTTAGGATGATCCCATGAGATCAGGGAGGTGAATAATATCCAAACTGATTGGAAGCCACCTCACCCTCAAAGCTTCTATTCTAGAAGCATCGAGAAGCTTCTATTTTTCCTTAGTATGAAAAATCGTCACACCCTTAATACTAAGCAGAGTGCAACGGCGTCATAGGATATTGTGGTGAAACACTGGTCAAGGTGGGACGATCCTTCTTTATAGGGTTTTTACAAAGGAAAAGATAATTTCATCTCTCTAGAAAAAATCATCTTCATTCTTGTTCATGGATTAAGGCCATTGATCCTTCTAAATACAAAGAATAGGCTTACATAATTAACGGTCATAGGGGTGATGAAAATAATGTGTAACATGGGGAAAGCATAAAATTTGAAACACCAATGAGACGACAACTATCATCATGTAAGTCCAACTCCTTCCTAATAAAAACTTATAGTCCAGTGGTGCATCGACTACTTTACTTCTATAGAAACAAACTTCCCTCCTAACTGGACCAGAAAAGAGGAAATAAGCATGTGCAGCCTAAACAATCATTCATCAAATGTGGTTAACAAAGTAGGAGAAGGTGCAAGCTATAGAGTTTTTATATATTTCCAACATGACAAATACATGAAGCACATGGAATCTCCCTAATAAATAATGGTCCTTCTTGTTAGCACTCTGTGAATTTTGTCCAACTGAATAGACAAACGACAGAGGTAACTGTTTCAACCAGCTTTAGAGCTGAGGCACTAGCCTACTCAACTCAGAGAGGGCTCTCTCATGTCACTTAATATATCTATGGAAATCAGTGGCTAGATTTGATTTGTTTCAAGATTTGTAATAAAATGACCGGAGGAAGAGAGATGACATTTGGGCTATGGAGTCTAGAACGAACAATGCATTGTCAAATCTGCGAACTATTAAGAGGAAAAAGCTAAATCAGGTAGTAAGTGTGAGTTTATATCTGAAAACATTTGCATGGAATCAAAGGAAAAGGAAACACATAACTATATCAGAGCATTATTGGAATGAATTCTGAATTAGTTCCAAAGAGATAAACATGGTCTAAATCGCTAAACCAAGAGCATCAAATGATGAATTATGGGCTTTTAAACTCTTTGTTTTAAATAGAAGAAAAATTTATATGGAGTAAAAGATCACTGGAAACACATATTGAGAAGGTAAAACAAGACTCATATCACTACTAGTTAGAATCTTTTCATAAACGGTCCACAATCCGCTTCAGCATTTATATATTCATTCTAGCCCAAAATTTACAAAGGTCTTCCTGCATAGAGGGCATGTCCTCTTTTTCCATCCTTCTATATTCTTGAGATAATATATATATAGTCAAGGTTTCTTTGTGGAATACAAAATGTTCATACTTCTCATCGTTCTAAGATTAGATATCAGTTACAAATGAGAAATGATTTATAATAACCGTTCCCCCATTTTAGAGGGACCGTTAGGAACAGGTTCATCGTATCTAGGCGCCATTCATCCAAAACTTGTTGGGATGTACCTGTCTCCACTTGAGATTTTTTTTTATCTTAGCGATCTCCTCCTTTAGAGTATCCAACCAGGTCAGTTGATTCTCTCTAACACTTTCAGCCATTTCATCTACGACTTCTTTCTTCTGTTGTTTTCTCCATTTCTTTTTTGCAGCTCACATGTTGATGACTAGATCCCTCATAATGGGATTTAGCTTGACTTCCAATCCTGATTCTGTTGTAGGTTTTGTGTGGAATTTAGTTGCCAATATACACACAATTACTCTTTCCTTCCTTCTCGTAGGTAAATCTTCCATGTTGCTCGAATGACCGGTTTCACCGAATATAGCTTGGTCCATGTATCCCAATTTCGTGGACACCGAAACATTCTTACAGAAATCAGAGAGTTGAGTGAATTGGATATTACTTTGCTTATGGACGAAATGATGCCTTCATACTTGAGAATCGGTAATTATAGAGTTCCAATCATGAATTACTGGCAGATTCATTGACAAGTACGTTGATTTACCTTGCTTAGCCAATCCACTTCAAATGATTAGCTTTCGAGTTCATTATATGGCGGCGTTCACCTGACCTTATACGGTTGTGAAGTACTGAACAAGTGAAATAGAGTGATTTTGACCAGACGTCACCGACACCCCATGAGTGTTTGATTTGATGTATAGGAACATGTGACATCGGGGCTTTGGCCAAAGTGGTTTAGGAAACCCGCCTTTCACCCCGATGCACTTCTAGAGGAGATGCACATCCATTTTTAAAACCAAAATGGTTTTCCTGGTCCGCCTTTACATGGTTAAGTCTCGTACAAGTTTACCGCCCGATATGGGCTCCAGCCATTGATATGGGTCATTTTATAATTGATGGTCTGTTGAGTTATACCTTTTTCACCTCTACTATATTTTTATATACGCTGCCATACATGTCTCGGTCCTCTAAATTATCAATTCTCCAAACTATCAAGATTATGCAACGATGTAGATCTTGCTAAATTCTTGAGACTTAGATCTTGTCTAAAAATTGTTATGGTGATAACATAGGCTCTAACTAGGGATGTTATCCTCCCTGTGAGGTAGCAAAGAACTTGTATACCTGGTGCCTGATCCATTGGGTTGATCCCAAAACCTATGCGTGTACCCTGCTCCTTGTTGGAAATGTTTAATAGGTAGCATATGCTTGTCATTGATGGAAAGTACAGCAATGAATATGGCATGGGTACAGAAAGAATGTACAAAGGATTGTTGGCATGTTTTTTAGGCAACATAGACTTGTCATTGATGGAAAGTACAATAGTGATGATGGATTAAGTACAACAGTGAAGATGGAAGGATTAGAGTGTGCATGTGAAGACTCTGTAGAGGCGCAGAAGTCCAAGAATCCCTTGGGGATTCGGAAGTGAAAGCTCAGGAGGAACAACGTCGAGGAGCACGCACACTACAATGCTCAAGATACAGGAGTTCGCAGAAGAGAAGGAATACAGAGATCCACAGCCATTGGATCTCATTCAGAAATCCCGTCAGCCATCAGATCGGATAGGAGCTGCACGAGGTTTACCATAGGGAAAATCCAAGGTGAAATCCCGATAGAATGAGGTCCGTCAGATCTTAATATAGACAAGAAGAGCGCACTAAAAAGGAGGACAGATCTCAGATGTTAGATCCAAGAGAAGGACCTGACCACCGTTGGATCGAGGAGAAATTGCACGATCCTTAAAGTGCAAGGAGAAGTGGGTGCAATCACAATATGAAAAATCGCGATGAAATATGAGCCGTCAGATCAAGCTTTGATCTGGACCGCTAATTCTAGTCAGTATCGGGGATCGAGACTTTGAAGTGACAAGAACACTTGACCTCAAGAACCCCGATTTTGAGATATGCAATATCGCAATGCAATCGCAGCCATTGAATCGAGAATGAATATAGACCGTTGATTATGGCTCGTATCGGAGTTTCAGGGATTGCGACTTGGAGAGGCAAAGAAACCAATGCATCAAGAACCCCGATTTTGCGATATGTGAAATCCTGATTGAATCTGAACTGTCAGACCAAGAAGTGATCTAGACCATCGATCCAACTCACGACAATAGACCACGTCATCTAGGGACACGGGGCACAACCAGGTAATGACAGGTGTCACGCAGATTCAACACTTCAGGCACATATAAGTCACGAATCAGAGAGACACGTGGCAATACTTAACGCGTGTCAAACCACGTGTGACATCAGCAGAGTATCGAGGATCAAGACTTTGAAATAACAAAGTCACTTGACATCAAGAATGCTGATTTTGCGATGAGAGATTTCACGATTTAATCGCAGCCACTGAATAAAGATCGCATTTGGACCGTTGATTCAAGTCTGTATCAGAGTTTCGCGGATCTTGAATTCGAGAGGCAAAGAACTCATTGCATCAAGAATGTCGATTTTGTGATATGCGAAATCACGAAATGATCTGAGCCATCAGATCAAGTGTTGATCAGGATCGTTGATCACATCCCATATCAGAGTTTCGGGGATCGCGAATTCCAAATGGAAAGAAGTCAAACAACAAGAATCCCAATTTTGCGATGTGCGATATCACGATCCAATCGTGGTCATTGAAACAAGTTCATATCTGGACCGTTGGTTTAACTCTGTGTCAGAGTTTCGCGAATCGAAATATGGAGAGACAAAACAAACAAAGTAGAATTTGCGATATGTGAAATCATGAAAGCACCTTATGCATAAGGGTGTGGTCACAGCCCTTGGTCACGGGAAGAGAAGGAGTCAGTTCGGATAAGCTCCATATTGGAGTTTTGGGGATCGAGATTTGTAAGTGACTAAAACTATGAACGCCAAGAATGTTGAAATCGCGATATATGAAATCTTGATTAGATCTGAACCATTGGATCAAGTATTGATCGCAAGGCTACTGTTGCATGCACCAGTGAAATCGCCAGAAACCACTGATGGTTTCAGCCAGAGAACTAGAAGACACTTGGGAAAACGGCCAGAGAAGCTAAAGAGTGACGATGATGATCACGTAGAGAACTTGAGAGGTGGAGGAGATTGGCACGGTTGGAGGATGAAGAGGATTGGTGAACATTGCATGCACAAGGTGAACATAAGCTATAAATACACAGTACAAAGAAGAGTTGTGGGTGGTTGTTGTTGTTGGAGTTTGCTGTGATTGTAGTCGGTGAAGGCGATTCATGTGTGAAGAAGAAGGAGAGTGTAGCAACTGAATTGAACAGAAGAGGATCTGTGAAGTGAATGGGTATGGTGCACAGAGCTTAAAATTTGGAAGAATAGACAGCTGCTTGAGGAAGGTGTGCAGGAAGGCAATGAGGCAGACAGAGTAACGAAATGCAGCAGAACAGTGATGAGTTTGGTAAGCCATTGTTGAACATTATATCACTGTAATAAGCTTGAGTAACAAAGAATTGATATTTTAGGGAGGTTGGGAGGTGCTCGGGAGGACTGTTGTTCTCAGAAGTTCAAGTGGGTTCTTGAACACAGGGAGTTGTAGCTTCCATCTGGTTGCAGCCAGAGAAACCAGGGTGGCAGGGTGGTGCAAGGGAGAACTCTTGTTCTCTGTTTTACAGGTTGGTGCCTGTATGATTGGAAGTTGGTGCTTCCATCCAGTTGGTGCTGGAAACACTCAGGGAGTTGGTGCTTCCTTCTAGTTGGTGCTAGAGAAACCATGGAGTTGGTGCTTCCTTCTAGTTGGTGCTAGAGAAACCAGGGAATTGGTGCTTCCTTCTAGTGGGTGCTAGAGAAAACAGAGAGTTGGTGCTCTCAACAAGTAGTAGCTTGCAAAACAGAGGTTGTATCCCATTATGAGTTGGTGCTCATATGTATGATAATGTAAATAATGTAACTATTACTTATCATATAAAGAAAAAGAGGTTTTTACCCTGTATGGGTTTCCTCAGGAAATATTTGTCTCTATGTTTCTCATATATGTGACTGATGCTGAATGTGCCATTGTTTATTTCCCTGCATTATTGTGATCAACATTTAGTGTCTCAGCAAAGAGTTTAAAAGAAGCATAATTGTTTAAGCACGGTAACAACTGATTCACCCCCCCCTCTCAGTTGTCCAACAATTGGTATCAGAGCCGACCCCCTTTTATCTAAGGGTAGATTCTAGAGCTTAAACATGACAAGCCATGAAGGGACTTCAGTCACTAGGCCTCCTCTATTTGATGGAACGAATTTTGCCTTCTGGAAGGTTAGAATGAGATCATACCTAATGGCCTTAGGAGC
>ML796894.1:210717-221478 GCA_009831015.1 Picea engelmannii | reverse complement strand
TCCACTCATGAGAAGATTGATAAAGGAGTCCGAGTAAGAGAGGTGAGCAATTTTGAATTTTCCACAGATGATACAGCGGAAGCTGAAGATGAACAGGTCCAAGAATCAGAAAGAGAAGACTCTGGTTTAGACACAAATATTCTATAGGCATAAAATGAGAGAGTCCATCCTGTAAGGGGGAGTTTGCATTGATTTAATATCTGATACCTTCTAAAATACTGCAACAGCTCAGGGGGAGCATGTTCTCTTTGACATTGATGTCAAAGGGGGAGAAAAGAATCTGGGTGCCTTTGTTGCCATCAATGCCAAAGGGGGAGATTGTTGGAAATGTTTAACAGGTAGCATATGATTGTCATTGATGGCAAGTACAGCAATGAAGATGGATGGGTACAGGAAGAATGTACAAAGGATTGTTGGCATGTTTTTCAAGCAGCGTAGATTTGTCATTGATGGAAAGTACAATAGTGATGATGGCTTAAGTACAATAGTGAAGATGGCAGGATCAGAGTGTGCATGTGAAGACTCTGCAGAGGCACAGAAGTCCAAGAATCCCTTGGGGATTCGGATGTGAAAGCTCAGGAGGAACAACGTCGAGGAGCACACATGCAACAAAGCTCAAGATACAAGAGTTTGCAGAAGAGAAGGAAGACAGAGATCCATAGCCGTTGGATCTCATTCAGAAATCCCATCAGCCATCAGATCGGATAAGAGCTGCACGAGGTTTACCATTGGGAAAAGCCAAGGTGAAATCCCGACAGAATGAGGGCTGTCAGATATGAATATAGACAAGAAGAACATGCTAAAAAGGAGGATAGATCTCAGATGTTAGATCCAAGCGCAGGACTCGACCACCGTTGGATCGAGGAGAACCTGCACGATCCTTAAAGTGCAAGGAGAAGTGGGTGCAATCACAATATGAAAAATCACGATGAAATCTGAGCCATCAGATCAATCTTTGATCTGGACCGCTAATTCCAGTCAGTATCGGGGATTGGGACTTTGAAGTGACAAGAACACTTGACCTCAAGAACCCCGATTTTGCGATATGCGATATCGCGATGCAATCACAGCCATTGAATCGAGAATGAATATAGACCATTGATTATGGCTCGTATCAGAGTTTCAGGGATCGCGACTTGGAGAGGCAAAGAAACCAATGCATCAAGAACCTCGATTTCGCGATATGCAAAATCGTGATTGAATCTGAACCGTCAGACTAAGAAGTGATCTAGACCATCGATCCAACTCACAATAGCAGACCACATTAGCTAGGGACACATGGAACAGCTAGGTAATGACAGGTGTCAGGCAGATTCAACACTTCAGGCACATGTAAGTCACGAATCATAGTGACACGTGGCAGTACTTAACATGTGTCAAACCACGTGTGACATTAGCAGAGTATCGGGGATCGAGACTTTGAAATGACAAAGTCACTTGAGATCAGGAATGTCGATTTCGCAATGAGCGATTTTGTGATTTAATCGCAGTAGTTGAATAAAGATCGCATTTGGACCATTGATTCAAGTCTGTATCGGAGTTTTTTGGATCATGAATTCGAGAGGCAAAGAACTCATTGCATCAAGAATGTCGATTTCGCGATATGCGAAATCGCGAAATTATCTAAGCTGTCAGATCAAGTGTTGATCAAGACCGTTGATCACAGCCCGTATCGGAGTTTCGGGGATCGTGAATTCAAAATGGAAAGCACTCAATACAACAAGAATCCTGATTTCACGATGTGCGATATCACGATCCAATTGTGGCCGTTGAAACAAGTTCATATCTGGACCGTTGGTTCAACTCTGTGTCAGAGTTTCGCGAATCGCAATATGGAGAGACAAAAGAAACAAAGCAGAATTTGCGATATGCGAAATCACGAAAGCGCCTTATGCATAAGTGTGTGGTCACATCCCTTGGTCACGGGAAGATAAGGAGTCAGCCTGGATAAGCTCCATATCAGAGTTTTGGGGATAGATATTTGTAAGTGACTAAAACTATGAACGCCAAGAATGTCGAAATCGCGATATATGAAATCTCAATTAGATCTGAACCGTTGAATCAAGTATTGATCACAGGGCTACTGTTGCATGCACCAGTGAAACCGCTAGAAACCACTGATGGTTTCATCCAGAGGACTAGAAGACACTTGGGAAAACGGCTAGAGAAGTTGAAGAGTGATGATGATGATCACGCAGAGCACTCGAGAGATGGAGGAGATTGGCGTGATTGGAGCATGCAGAGGAATGGTGAACATTGCATGCACAAGGTGCACAGAAACTATAAATACACAGTACAGAGAAGAGTTGTGGGTGGTTGTTGCTGTTGGAGTTTGCTGTGATTGTAGCCGGTGAAGGTGATTCATGTGTGAAGAAGAAGGAGAGTGCAACAACTGAATTGAACAGAAGAGGATCTGTGCAGTGAATGGGTATGGCGCACAGAGATTAAAAGTCAGAAGAACATACATTTGCTTAAGGAAGGTGTGCAGGAAGGCAATGAGGTAGACAGAGTAACGAAATGTAGCAGAATAGTGATGAGTCTGGTAAGCCATTGTTGAACATTATATCATTGTAATAAGCTTGAGTAACAAAGAATTGATATTTTAGGGAGGTTGGGAGGTGCTCGGGAGGACTGTTGTTCTCAGAAGTTCAAGTGGGTGCTTGAACACATGGAGTTGTAGCTTCCATCTGGTTGCAGCCAGAGAAATCAGGGTGGTAGGGTGGTGCAAGGGAGAACTCTTGTTCTCTGTTTTACAGGTTGGTGCCTGTATGATTGGAAGTTGGTGCTTCCATCCAGTTGGTGCTGGAAACACTCAGGGAGTTGGTGCTTCCTTCTAGTTGGTGCTAGAGAAACCAGGGAGTTGGTGCTTCCTTCTAGTTGGTGCTAGAGAAACCAGGGAGTTGGTGCTTCCTTCTAGTGGGTGCTAGAGAAAATAGAGAGTTGGTTCTCTCAACAAGTAGCAGCCTGCAAAACAGAGGTTGTATCCTCATTATGAGTTGGCGCTCATATGTATGATAATGTAAATAATGTAAATATTACTTATCATATAAAGAAAAAGAGGTTTTTACCCTGTATGGGTTTCCTCAGGAAATATTTGTCTCTGTGTTTCTCATATATGTGACTGATGCTGAATGTGCCATTGTTTATTTCCCTACATTATTGTGATCAGCATTTAGTGTCTCAGCAAAGAGTTTAAAAGAAGCATAATTGTTTAAGCACGGTAACAACTGATTCACCCCCCCCCCTCCTCTCAGTTGTCCAACACTCCTAACATATCACTAGTGTCTGTTGAAGTCTAAACTCTGCACGCTGCTCTCGACTGGATACTGAACACTGAATATACTGCTAAAACCAACTGTACTCAATACTGGAAATATAAACTGAAAAATGCTTGTCCAACAAGTTTATTCGTACGTTCCCACCTACCATAAAACGTTGAAATGAATACTCAATCAAGTGAAATCAAAATGCCAATGCAACCATGAAAGCATTTTTTCCACTGTCTGTCTACTTTGCACAAGCTTACTCTAGATCCATCTTACTGCTAATTCATTCAGCATTACACCCATTAATCCAAATCTCAAAAAATCAAAGACATTTGTATTGTTCATTTCTTCCAATAGGATTGCGAATGGATCTTCTAAAATATGTGTAAAACAATCATCATGTTTTACTCCTCCCATTTTATTTTTGTTTTTAGGTGATTCAACTCGTTGAATTCTAAAAAATTGACAGAGTTGTTGAGAAGTCTGGTAGTAGGGGTTTCCCGAGTCATAAAGAGACCATGGCTGGAGAACATCATCTGACGTGAAAAGATTTGGTGACGACATTGATTTGTCGTAATCCACTGTTGTTGGTAGATTCTGATCATAAACCTTCCCCATATAATGTGTCTCATGATCCCGAATCATATGAAAGCATGACTCCTTTTCAGGAATCAATATAGAAGGGAAAGATTCTTCCAATAGGATTTCCCCGTTGTTTGGAGTTTTCATATGCGAAATTTCAAAATCTTCATCCATATCTAGGATGTTCAGAAATAGGATCACTACTTCATTTTCAGGGGAAGAAAGTCAACCTTTAAATACCTTTTCTTTATGGTAATATTGTTGAACATCTGTATTGGTTCTAGGAGAAAGGAAAAGACCTTTGATAAAAAATTCCTGATTAACTTCTTTAATTTGATGGTTAAGCTCTGATTGAAATTCTGGATTGAAATACCCTTCCAAGTAATGATGGTGCAATGCGTGTGAGTGTAGTTGGTGTTCTTTAATGATGACAACCTTTTCATGTAAAACATTGCTACTGTGAATATAGTCAAATGTCCCTATTTTTTCTGAAATTTCATGATTTTCTCTTAACCATTCAAAGGAAGAAAAGCATAAGGGGAGAGATTTTTTATCTGTAAGCCCGATGTTTTCTTTTCCTTCAACTTCATGCTCGAATATTTTTTGATTTGAAAAGCCATTTTGTTTTAACAGTTCGAATGAGAAAAAACACAATGGCAAGGTTTTGTTATCTGCCTCACAACCTTCTTTATTTTTTTTAGTATCATAGGTACATTTTTCCATCTCTTTGGGTTTTTAGACATGCTCACCTTCAACTTTGTCCTCGACCAATGACTGCATTTCTGAATCTACAAGGTCTTCCTCAAAACAAAGAACAGGATCATCGAGCGCCTGAGAAGAGTGTTACAATATCTTGTCAATTTGTTTTGTTGGTTTGGTGTAACTTTGCATCAACACAAATTCGCTTGCCTCAACAATGATCTGAGAATTCTCTTTCAACAATTTGAATGTAGTGAAGCATAAGGGTAGAGAATTCTCTTCAGCTGATCTAATATTTTTCTCCTCACTGTACTGTTGAAGAAACGAGTCTTCAATATCACGATCATCCTTGTATTTGTCATATATAGGAAAACCAACATCATATGCAACATCGTCTAATAAGAACATACTTGGAACGTTAATCTGTTCTTCAACAAACTGGTTTGAAAACTCATCCTCTCGACTGTCTACAAAATGACCAACTCCTTGCTTATCATGGGATCGCTCAGAATATAGAACAACACCTCTTCTTTTAACAAGTGGAATATAATTTTTAGCACGATCAAAAGCCTTTTAGACTTCAAGAGGGCCCATGATATTGTCAACTATATGCTCAAGGCTCCAATCAAGCATTTTTTGTTCATATTCTCTTTTATTTTATTTAGCATCTAACTCCTCATTTTGGATATGTTTACATGCTTGGATGTTGTGTTCAATATCCTGGGCATCAAGGAATTAGGTCTTCTTTCCATCAAGAGGAAAGACATATATGGATGAAGAGTTGTGGTATAATGGAACATGGTAGCTGCTTCAGTGTGTTGAATCTCTTTAGGCAAATTGTAGTAAATACTGGTAAACCTTCTACTAAATATTGAGATAGTTTCTTTGCTCTTCCATTTCAAGGCATAGAACTCTGCAAGTTGTAGATCCAAGGATTTCTTCTTTCCCCAAAACTCTAAGAAAACATTCTTCAATTCCTCCCATGAGATAATTGTATCTGGCTACAAATTTCTAAACCAATCTTTGGTGTCCCTTTTCAAGGATTGAGAGAAAGCCCTCATACAAACATCATCATGCTTTTTCCCAAATAAATCTATAAAATTCTTAAATCCTTGGATGTGCTTTTCAACTAAGATGACATTAGTTTCTCCATCAAACACACGTAGGCATTCATGGTGATTTGGAGGGAAAGTGTGGAGGACTTGGGGTAGTTTCAGTGGTATGTATCTATGTTGGGCTCTTGAGGATGTTGGACTAGGAACATGGGGAGAGACTGTTGAAATTACTAAGAAAACCGAGAGGGGGGGGTGAATCAGTTGTTACTGTGCTTAAACAATTTTAACAATCAAACCATTTTTAATCTTTCTCCAAGTGACCATCAATATTCTACTACATATGGACAACATAAATAATAGCATCACTCACACATAAGATATACACAGAGACGTATTTTCACGAGGAAACCCATAAAGGGAGAAAACCTCTTCTTCTTCGAAATGATAGGCTGTCTTTTAAGTTCTGTACATCATATATAATTGAGCACCAACTCACTGTGAGGCTACTACCTCTGTTTTACAAGTTGCTACTTGCTGAGAGCACCAACTCTCTTGTTTCTCTAGCACCCACTAGAAGGAAGCACCGACTCCTTGGTTTCTCTAGCACCCACTAGAAGGAAGCAACAACTCCCTAAGTGTTCCAACACCAATTGGATGGAAGCACCAACTTCCAGACACACAGGCACCAACTTGTATTACAGAGAACCACAGTTCTCCCTTGCACCACCCTGCCACCCTAGTTTCTATGGTTGCAACCAGATGGAAGCTACAACTCTCTATGTTCAAGAACCCACTTGAACCTGTAAGGAAAATAGTCCTCCCTAGCACCTCCTTACCACCCTTATTACAAATAAATGATTGAAAAACCAACAACACTGATAAATCAATTCTTACCACTTCTTCACTGTTTTGCAATTCTTCTCTGCTACACTATTCTTATGCTCTGTTCATACTTGGCTTGACTTGTTGTCTCTTTCTATATATTCTTTCTCTGTCCTTCTCATGCTTTTTGATATGTGTACATTCTTCTCTCTTCCCCTTTTATCTTATGTTCATTTTTTGTTCCTTATCTCTGAGCTTTCTTCACACTGTGCATACTTTAGTTTTACCTTTCTACAGTTCAACTCATTTTTTAGTTAGAACAACCAACTTTTCATAGTCATCTCATATCATATTTTATTCACACACCCCTCAAGAACTGAATCGCCAACCGATAAATAATCATGAATAAGTTTTGCTAACTGAATCGTAATTGATCAATTAACTGTGAGGTGAAACAATAGCCCTTCGATCATATTTCCAAGTATCCAACACCATTGGATTACAAGCACATGGTCTCGCATTGATTTCGTCACTTTGCATTTCGAAAATTCGACATTTCAGTATTTTGCATGTCGCGAATTCCTGTTGCGAGGCATCTTGACTCTCCAAGTCATGATCTCCGAAATAGAGATTAGCTTCGTGCTATCTCCTCCCTTGAGCCTTCGTTTATGTGACCATAGGTTATGACCAGGGGCTAATTCTGAACATGCATTTCACATTTCACGTTTTGAGGATTCTGTGAAGAGTCGTCTCGATTCTCCATGTCCCAAAATCCAAAATGGATCTTGTCTCTTCGAGCTCTTCTCTCTAGCTCTTCGACGATGTGACCACCAGTGGTGACCAAGCGCTTATTCATACAGTTCTTTCGCAGTTTCGCATTTCGACATTTCGCATTTCATAACTTCAGGGATTCTGTGAAGAAGAGTCTCGACTCTTGACTCCTCCAACTCCCGATATCCAAAACTCCAAAATGGAGTCGAATCAACGGTCCACGATCTCCTTCTGATCAACGACTCAAATTAAGTCATAGTTTCGCATCTTTGTTGATGTGCCTGTTTTGAGATTTCAGCGTTTCGCATTTTGTAACTTCGGGACTTCTTTGATGAAGAGTCTCGACTCTTGACTCTTCCAACTCCCGATATCCGAAACTTTGATTTTTCAGTCTACGAAACTCCAGAAAGGAGTCTTTGACATGTTCTGATCTTTAGCATTTTGGGATTTTCTGTCATGCGATCATCGTTGCGCTGCTAGTCTTGCCACTTTCTCTTGTTCATCATCGTCAGGCTGAGCTTGCCATCAATGACAAACAAATACTATGTCTTATGTCTTCCCATACTAAATATTCCAGTAATCTCCCCCTTTGGCATTGATGGCAACATTGAAGAACATCCAACTATACCACTGTAGCATCCTTGAAATTACTACACTTTCTCCCCCTTTGACATCAATGTCAAAGAAGAAACACGCTCCCCCTGAGCTGTTATAGAACATACTCCCCATGTCAACTATGAGTAATTTAGAAATACAACAGATATTCAATTAAGACTCCCCTTGATCATGTGAACATATTAGACGAAAGAATTTATAACCCCCAACTTTTGACAAAGATATCCAAAAGGGGTCGTTGCTAGCAGTTTAGTAAAGATATCATCTATCTATTCTATGGAAGGGATATAATTCAGAGTAACAACTCTGTTTGTAACTTGTTATATTAGAAAATGGTATTTTATTGGGATATTCTTACTCTTGGAATGAAGAACAGGATTCTTGGAGACACTAATGGCACTGGTGTTATCATAGTGAATTGTAATCGGATCAGTATAGTTTACCTTCAAATCTACAAGAGTTTGTATCATCCATAAAATCTGAGTGCAGGAAGTAGCAACAACAATGTACTTTTCTTCTGTAGTTGATAAGGAAATAGATCCTTGCTTTTTACTAAGCCATGCTACTAATGAGTCACCCAGGAAGAATTCTCCTCCACTGGTGCTTTTTCTCTCATCAACACAGTTTTCCCAATCTACATCTGAATAAGAAGTTAACTAAAAATTTTGATTTCTGGGATACCATAGAACATAAGTCATGGTTCCCTTCAAGTATTTGAATATCCTTGTGACAACTACCAAATGACTTTGTTTAGGAGCAGACTGATAACGACCTACCATTCCAATAGCTTGCATTATATCAGGACGGGATGTTGTGATGTATAGAAGACTGCCTATCATAGAGTGATATGTCCTTTGACAACATTCAATGAAATATCATCTTTACTGAGCTTGAAACCAACCACCATAGGTGTACTAACATGAGACGAATCCTCCATTTCAAATTTCTTCAACATCTCTTTCAGATATTTTTCTTGAGATATAAAAATTCCTGAAGAACTCTGTTTTACTTGTAAGCCAAGAAAATATGACAGTTCTCCTATCATGGACATCTCAAATTCTGTTTGCATAGAGTTAGCAAACCACTGGACAAATGATTCATTAGTGCAGTCAAAAATAATATCATCTACATAAACCAAAACAACTAGTAAATTATCGCTTTCAGACTTAATGTAGAGATTGTTGTCAACAGTAACTTTCTTGAACCCTTTTTTTGTAAAAATTTGTCCAGCCTATAATACCAAGCTTGTGGTGCTTGTTTCAGTCCATATAAGGCCTTCTTCATCTTGCAAACATAATTAGGAATATATGTTAATGAGAATCCTTCAGGTTGCTCCATATATACTTCTTCCTCTAGATCTCCATTAAGAAATGTTGACTTAACATCCATCTGATAAACTTTAAAGTTCTTATGACATGAATATGCAAGAAACATTCTGATGGCTTCAAATCTTGTGACTGGTGCAAAATTTTCATCAAAGTCCTGAACTTCAACTTGTGCATACCCTTTATAGACCAATCTGGCTTTATTTCCAACAACTTTTCCTTTTTCATTCCTTTTATTCTTGAACACCCATTTGGAACCTATTACATTCTTATCTTCAGGTCTAGGGACAAGCTCCCACGTATTGTTCTTCTCAATCTGATCAAGATATTCATTCATTTCTCTAATCCAATCATCATGCTAGCTGGATTCATCAAAAATTTTAAGTTCATTCATAGATAAAAGAGCAACATGAGATTGTTATGAGTCTTTAATCAATTTCCTTCTTGTCTGAACTCCTTTATTTATATCTCCAATTATCTGATTTCCAGGATGATTCTTTCTAACAATTCTGAGAGGTGATTTTGCCTCTTTCTGTTGATTTGTGTTAGTTGGAGTATTCATATCTTCATATGATTCACATTCTTCTCTTTCTAATCCTTGGACATGTTCATCTTCATCTTCAATTATATCTTTTGTTCTTGGTTCATCACTGCTTACATTTCTGACTGGGGATTCTTCATCAACTTTTATGTCTATACAATCAACCAGTTTCTGCAATCTCTTATTGTAACATATGTACCCTTTAATATCTATAGAATAACCCAAGAAGATACCTTCATCAGCCCTGTCATCATATTTGCCAATATTTTCATCATTGTTCTTGATATAACATTTACTCCCAAAGACTTTAAAATGCTTGATTGAAGCAGGTCTTCCAAACCATAGTTCATAAGGAGTCTTGTCACTGTGTGGCCTGAGATGAGCTTTGTTAAGGATATGAACAGATATATGAATTGCTTCTACCCAATATGTCTGAGGTATGTTCCTTTCATCCATCATTGATCTTTCCATTTGTTGTACTGATCTATTCTTCCTCTCAACAACTCCATTTTGTCGTGGAGTCCTTGGAATTGTGTGCTCTCATTTAATTCCATGTTTATCACTGAACTCTTTGAAGTTCCATGAACTAAACTCTCCTCCTCTATCAGACCTTACTGCCTTTAATCTTTTTCCTATTTGATTCTCAGTCAGAGCCTTAAACACTTTGAATTTTTCAAATGCTTCAAATTTTTCCTTCAAAAAGGAAACTCGCGTTAGTCTAGAATAATCATCAATAATCAACATAAAATAATTTTCTTTTCCTGTACCTTCTTTCCTTGATGGTCCACATAAATCCATATGTACTAACTAGAGAGTTTTTTCTGTTAAAGGAAAGTTTTTAGATTTGAACTGAGTGCGAGTAAGCTTTCCTATCTGATAGGGTTTACAAACAGAGTCATATGGCTTTGATATCTTCGTAAGATCTTTTACCGCCCCATTGTTTCTAAGCTTGATTATATGATCAAAATTTAGGTGTCCAAGTCTCCTATGCCACAACCAAATTTCATCATACTTTCTTAAGTGGCATTCTTCTTTTTCTTCTTTTAACACATAGACATTGTTTTCTGTTCTTATCCCTTTTGCAA
>ML796894.1:154022-203056 GCA_009831015.1 Picea engelmannii | reverse complement strand
GGCGACCCCGATGATCGGAAGTCTACTGCAGGTTATGTTTTCAGCCTTGGTTCAGGACCTGTCACTTGGGCCTGTAAGAAACAACAGGCTATTTCACTTTCTTCAGCAGAAGCAGAGTACCGAGCAGTGGTAAATGCAAGTCAAGAAGCTCTGTGGCTTCAACAGATCCTTTCAGAGTTTGGATTCCAGCACCAGCATCCGACCAGAATTTGGTGTGACAATCAAACTGCCATCAAGCTCACCAAAGACCCAGTTCAACATCATCGTAGCAAACACATCGAGCTACACATGCACTTCATCAGAAATCTTATTCATGATCAAGTTATTGAAGTGCTCTTTTTCCCTACAGAAGATCAAGTTGCGGACCTTTTCACAAAGTCTCTTACAGAAGCAAATTTTTCCAAACTTCGATCTATGTTAGGAGTTCAGGAAGCTATCATTAAGGGGGGATAGGCTCTAATTCCTCCTTCCTTCTCCTATTGTGTCATTATTGTAAATCCTTCAATCCTATCCCAAGTTGTTCTTAAGGGGGGATGTTAGGATATTTAGACACTTAGGAGTTAGTTAAGATCTACTTGGTATAATATGTCGTTAGGTAAAAGTGTGTTTCTTTAGTATGCATTAGTATGCATTTGTAGTTAGGCAATCTGACGGTCACGATATGTTCCCGACATAGAGTGATCTGACGGTTCATACTCTCCTCGATCTTAATGGTCATTGATCCATGGATTAACACCCGATTGGTCCATGATCTCTATTTAAAGAGCATGGAGGTTCATTTGTCGATGATCGATAGTGAGAAACTCTCTTGTAAAATATCCCTGTAATCTTTTTCTTTGCATTAATAAACTGCTCCAAGTGGTCGCGTTGGCTGGGGCCATGGATGTTTCCTCGTAGGGGTTTTACCACGTGAAAACATCAGTGTGTTGATCTTTAATCTGGTTATGTGAGTGGTTACTGAAGGTGTTCATCCTCTGTTGGAATACCTGTGTCATCAAACACTCAATGTGAGGCTAATACCTTTATTTTACAAGTTGCTACTTGTTGAGAGCACCAACTCTCTTGTTTCTCTAGCACCCACTAGAAGGAAGCACCAACTCCTTGGTTTCTCTAGCACCCACTAGAAGGAAGAACCGACTCCTTGGTTTCTTTAGCACCCACTAGAAGGAAGCAACAAATCCCTAAGTGTTCCAGCACCAACTAGATGGAAGCACCAACTTGTATTACGGAGAACCACAATTCTCCCTTTCACCACCCTGCCACCCTAGTTTCTCTAGCTGCAACCAGATGGAAGCTACAACTCCATGTGTTCAAGCACCCACTTGAACCTCTGAGGAAAACAATCCTCCCTAGCACCTCCATACCACCCTTATTACAAATAAATGATTGAAAAACCAACAACACTAATAAATCAATTCTTACCACTTCTTCACTGTTCTGCAATTCTTCTCTGCTACACTATTATTTTTCTCTGTTCATACTTGGCTTGACTTGTTGTATCTTTCTATCTGTTCTTTCTCTGTCCTTCTCATGCTTTTTTATATGTGTACATTCTTCTCTCTTCCCCTTTTCTCTTATGTTCAGTTCATGTTCCTTATCTCTGAGATTTCTTCACACTGCGCATACTGTAGTTTTACCCTTCTATAGTTCAACTCATTTTTCAGTCAGAACAACCAACTTTTCACAGTTGTCTCATATCATCTTTTATTCACACACCCCTCAACAACTAAATCGCCAACCAATCAAGAATCATGAATTAGTTTTGCTAACTGAATTGTAACTGATCAATTAACTGTGAGGTGAAACAATAGACCTTCGATCAGATTTCCAAGTATCCAACACCGTTGGATTACAAGCACAGGGTCTTGCGTTGATTTTTCCACTTTTCATTTCAGTAATTCGACATTTCGGCATTTCATTATTTCACATGTTGTGAATTCTTGTTGCAAGGCGTCTCGACTCTCCAAGTCGTGATCTCCGAAATGGAGATTAGTTCATGCTAGCTCCTCCCTTGTGCCTTCATCAATGTGACCATAGGTTATGACCAGGGGCTAATTCTGAAAACGCATTTTGCATTTCACATTTCGGGGATTCTGTGAATAGTTGTCTCGACTCTCCATGTCCCAAACTTTGAAATGGATCTTGTCTCTTTGAGTTCTTCTCTCCAGTTCTTCGACGATGTGACAACCGATGGTGACCAAGCACTTATTCATACAATGCTTTCACAGTTTCGCATTTCGGCATTTCTCATTTTAGAATTTCAGGGATTCTGTGAAGAAGAGTCTCGACTCTTGACTCCTCCAACTCACAATATCCAAAACTCCAAAATGGAGTCAGATCAACGATCCACGATCTCCTTATGATCAACCACTCAGATTAAGTTGTAGTTTCACGTCTTTGTTGATGTGCCTGTTTTGGGATTTCGACGTTTTTCATTTCGTAACTTTGGGACTTCTTTGATGAAGAGTCTCGAATCTTGACTCTTCCAACTCTCGGTATCCGAAACTTTGATTTTCCAATCTGTGAAACTCTGAAAATGAGTCTTTGACATGCTCTGATCTTTATCATTTCGATATTTTCTGCCATGCGATCATCGTTGCGCTGCTGGTCTGGCCACTTTCTCTTGTTCATCATCCTCGGGTTGAGATTGCCATCAATGAAAAACAAATACTCTGCCTTCTTCCTGCTCGTGATAAATATGCCAACAAATACATTGGCCTTGGATTTACGAGGTTCGTCGACTTGGTCACGATCATCACATGGCCCAACTATAAAACTCTTATCGAATTCATCTATACAATGGGGGTATGCATGTGAAACTTTAAGAGGAGGATACATGATTCCACATTTTTCATGATCATCATTAGAATGCAGCATGTAAAGATAAATTTTCTTGGCATGTTCAAGGAAAAAGCAAAGGCAACCTATAAAAAACAATCAAATGCCTTGGAATAAATCCAATTTTAAGTACGTTTTTTCTTCCATCATGTCTTTTCATACCTCTGTAAAGGGATCTCATTTCTTAGTGGAATCTTTGAATTACTTTTGAAACTTGAGTGGAGTCACCAATAATATTTTGGAAGTTGGATTCTTCATTGAGAGTGGAGTCACCATTGAAAATTCAAATTTCTGGATTCTTCTACCAATGGAATCACCTTCAAAGTGATTTTTGATGTGTGGAGTCGCTAGACAAGGAATACAGCCAATATGTGCCTATGTGTCTGCTACTCTCAGACCTTAGAACTCAACCATGTCATTCTTCCCCAAGAAAAGTTTTCAATTTCATCCCCAGCAATGGCACCGGAATGTTAGCACTCTGTGAATTTTGTCTGGCTGAATAGACAAATGACAGAGGTAACTGTTTCAACAAACTTTAGAGATAAGGCACTAGTCTACTCAAATCAGAGAGGGATTTCTCATGTCACTTGATATATCTATGGGAATCAGTGGATAGATTTGATTTGTTTTGGAGTTTGTAATAAAATGACTCAAGGAAGAGAGTTGACATTTGGGCTATGGAGTCTAGAACGAACAATGCATTGTCAAATAGGCGAACTATTAAGAGGAAAAGGTTAAATCAGGTAGTAAGTGTGAGTTTATGTCTGAAAACATTTGCATGGCATCAGAGGAAAAGGAAACGCATAACTATATCAGAGCATTATTGGAATGAATTCTGAATTAGTTTAGAAGAGATAAACATAGTCTAAATTGCTAAACCAAGAGCATCAAATGATGAATTATGGGATTTTAAACTCTCCGATTTAAACAGAAGAAAAATGTATATGGAATAAAATATCACAGGAAACACATACTGAGAAGGTAAAACAAGACTCATATCACTACCAGTTATATTATTTTCATAAACTGTCCACAATACGCTTCTGCATTTATATATTCATTCTAGCCCAAAATTTACAAAGGTCTTCCTGCATAGAGGGCAGGCTCCTCTTTTTCCATCCTTCTATCTTCTCTAAATAATATATATATCATGAAGGATTCTTCATGAAATACAAAACGTTCAGTCTTCTCATCGTTCTAAGATTAGAGATCAGTTACAAATGAGAAATGATTTATAATAATTGTTCCCCTATTTTAGAGGGACTGTTAGGAACAGGTTCATCATATCTAGGTGCAATTTGTCCAAAACTTGTTGGGATGCACCCGTCTTCACCTGAGAGTTTATTTAGTCTCCAATATCCAGTGAAGTTAGTCAAGCCAGAGGTCGAACCAACTACAGTTTGTTGAGTTGAAAACTAGTGCATCTAGTTAGAGACTAGATATGTGGCTTTACTTTGAGAGGAACCGAAAATGCCATCATCATGTGGTCTTGACTTAGGTTTCAATAAGTTGAGGGTTGGGAGTAAATCAACTCCAATTATTGTTCTCTAAAAATTTTCTTTTCTTCATTAAATATGTATGAATTTACTACATCCTTAGAGATATGAGGAAGAAACGACTTAAGGAACCATTCTAATATAAAATCTAGTGGATCCATGGATTTAATTAAACTATTCTATCTCCTCCATTCCTGAATATGATAAAAAAAGTGTGTATCCTTATCTTGTTCAGAGTTGTCCAAAATCTCTTTACCAACATCATATCAAACAAGGATTTGGAAGTGGTTGAGAAAAACCATGGAGAGATCACCAAATGTCACATACTTGGACCTCTCCAATTCTATATACCATTTCGCAACACTCTTGGTAAGGGTTTGTTGGAACAAATGTAACCGGATCGAACCATTATTAAGAGAATTAGGCAAGCACAATAAGTGAAACATCGCCACATGATCCAGTGAATCTTCCCCACTCTTTCCTTTGAATTATGGTACATCCGAAGGTAGATTTGTGGGGATTGTCGACCAACCTGGGTCATGATGGATGGGGCCATTCATCAACTTAGAAAAATATGGGAAATGAATATTTTCCAGAAAAGGTAGCATGCACTGTGTCATTGACTGATTAGTAGCTTGAAAAGAAGGTCTTGGAGTGTAATTAGTACTAGGTTTCTAGGAAGAGTTTTTCGATGGATCAAAGCCTTGGATAAAACCTTATTGGCTCAAGTTGAATGGACGATAACCTCCACCCATATGATTCCTAGATGAAAACATAAGTTTTCCCCCTGCAGGCCCTCCTTGCAAAGGAATTGGTCCTTGCATGAGATTTTACTGACCGTGAAAGGGGTTTCCCCCTGACGGCATCCCTTATGAAGGGAAAGACCCTTGCATAGTATTCCACTATGCTTGGAAGGGGTTACCTGCTACTGACACTACATACATGGTGAAGGGATTACTCTTGAATTAATCATATAATGTGAATGAAGTGGAAGGGGATGGCATGATAGAAACACCTGTAGAAATTCCCCAGCCCCCAAAGGGTTCAGGACCAGAAGACAAGAAATACCCGCTCCCAACAGATGGGAATGATGGAGTAATATGACATTCACTACATGGGGTCACTTGGTAGGGAAATGAAGAACTCCCCATACCAACATTAGAAACTAGGGATGTCGATTGGGAACCAATAAATGTGTTACGAATTCCTATCGATGGCATACCAAATGAGAAATCATTCATTTTCAATGACAATGACTTGGTTGCGCTCATAGAAATAGTGGAACCAATGACCAATGGAGCATTTTTGTTGATCAGAGTGTCTATGGTATAATAAAACACACTAGTGGTTGTGTTAGATGCACCAGGGGGAAAGATATCGTTGGTGGCTATTTTTGAAGTGGGACTTGTAGGAAATCCCGACCCAGACACTTGTGGAGTGTCATCCATAGCATCCTAATGAGGAGGGATTCTATCAGTAGATTCTGATCTAGAAGGAATAACTTGTACTACATGTGATGGAAAATTTCTGGTTAGAGGAGGATTGAATGTCAGAGTGTATTCTTCATCTCTAAGATCTTCAACAGTTACAACCTCTGGTCCCAAAGAATGAAATTTTGAGAGCACCATAGCTGAGATCTCAGTTAGATCAGTTGGTACAAAAGCACGGGATTGATCAAGATGAGACCTTAGCAGAGATGGGGGAGAATTATTTCTAACTTTTTCTTCTCATAGAATACCTTGAATTCTCCTCGATCTACGAGGTGGTTGATCAACCACTTTGACTTTTCATCTCTAGGTGACTATCCACGTACCTTCTTAAAGAAATCTATGATCACCATGAACTCCACTAAAAAAATTATGAGAGGTAATAACAAACACAAACTAATTTTGCAACATTTCAGATCAGGTGGATTAGGTCCTAAAACTATAACAGTGACGATGTAAGGAAAAGGACCTTTCATATAGAGGCATAGGTTGATTAACTCCCATGAACCAATGAACAAAGGAACGAGAATAAGTTATCCCAGCCTCTAATGACCATCCTTATCCAGTGCAAGTACTCATGCTTCGTGGGGCACCCTCCATCAATATTGACAGGTGTAGTGTGAAATCTACCCCAGGTACCATGACAAAACCCCATAGTCACTTATCAAATACTTATGAAGATAAACTATGGTTATTGACTCATAGTCAGTGTTCGGGTGGACATTCGACAGTTTTGATTTAACGTATGGGCAAGGTAACAAAACCCAAATATTTTCTAGAGGACCATCTACAAAATGGGTAGTGTCACTTCAGAAAAATTCAATCTAGAGGATTTAGAGGACTAACGCGAAGAGGGCCAACATTACTTCAGGAAACTTTAACCAGGTTCAAAATTTGCATAGGACCAACGCCAAATGAGTCAGTATCACTACAGGAAAAACCCCCAATACACAATCTCTCCACTATGCTTGGTTAAGCTTTGGAGTGGAATCTTTTTGGCTCTCCTTTACACAATGTCATCCTTAGCTCTTGTGTGAGAGGATTTTCCTGGCCACACTTATACAATTGTTGGATTTTAGACTCCCTATATCAGGTTCCTAAGTTTGTTTTGTTTCCTTCAAGAAATTTACTCTCCAACCTACACCAAGGCCCTATCCTAAACTTGTTGTTGTATTCTATTGAAACGAAAAATGTTTAATAAATTTTATTAAGTGTTTGTTTTATTGGTTGTTACTTACTTAGAAAGGTTATGGATGAAACTTAGATGATTTTTTAATAGACCCAAAGAGAAACACTTTAAGAACACTAAGCAAAAATGTGGTTTCTTCACTGAAAATAGAAGTGCTAACAATGCTTCAGATAAAAGAAAACTCTTTTGTTTTATACATTTGAAAATGAAAGCAATATATTTTCTTGTATGCAATATTTCGAATCACATTGTAATGCAACCTTAAATACTTCTTTGAAGTAAATGCATGAAAAAGTTCCCAAACTTTACAAACAAGGTTTCTTTTCTTTTATGGAAGGCTACTATAACCGAAATCAACAACTATCAAAGAAAAATAAAATTCCTAAAGACCTGAGTGCTAGAAAGAAACATTCCTTTCTTAAAAATTTCAAGGGCAAGGGATCAAGAGAAAGGATAACTAACAATCAAGTTGATTTTGTCCTTTTTTTATAAAAACAATGAACATGCAACAATAATGATTTATTTTTTTTCCTTTTATAAATGAAGAGAAGAAGGTAAAAAGGAAGAAAGGAAACAATTTATAATCAATGAACCAACAGTCAATATGGAAACTAAGCCAAGACATACAAATAACCATTCCACTGACCTTAAGAACCTTATAACTAAAATATTGACTTATAAACACGCAAGATATTTTAGATAACTTGAGAGTTTTCTAGGAATTTACAAAGAAATTAAAGAAAACACAAACCCAAGAGGTTCATCTTATGTTGAAGAACCAATCTAGACCCTCCATCTCCAAGAGAAAAACTCACAAAATCAAAACTCTTACATAGATCCACGACTGTGTACACTAGGACTCATGGACAACCATGGGTCATACAAAGGAAAATAGCGGATATACGCGACTCATAAAAGGTAAAAGTGCGGATGCACTAGTAAAAGTTGAAAAATAAAAAATATAATCTATAAGGAGGCTTCCAAAAACTTTAAGAAAAGTTTCTAGATGGAAAATGATTTGAAAATAAAATCCAGAAAACAGTAAAAAATCACAAAACTAAGACAACCCAAGAAACTATAAGACAACCCAAACTAGGAGAATATCTCCAGAGTATGGTTGCCAACTCTGTTGTGAGATTTTTCCACTGTGACTTTGGGTCATGTCACAACAGATTTTGACCATATACAAAAGATAGAACCTACCCTCACATACAAAAGTTGCAATGAAATAACTACCTAAGGATAGAGGATAAATAATTTCACACTGTGTATCCTATCGGTTGATGTTGTTACTCTCTCTCGATCCTGAATCCACTCCTGATCTCTTCTTGAACTAATCTACAAAACGAGATCAAGAAAATGTTGCAAAAAGGTAGTTATAGGATCAAATTATATGTGCAATAAATAGATAAATTTAAATATGTGAATAAAATTGACATACATAAGTAATTTTAACAATATCAAACAATTATGGAGGGAAATAAAACTCTTTTATTAAAAACGATAGAAATGAGTGGTTACAACCTGACTCCAACCATCGACATTGCCTCGAAGCCAACTTCCCAGGCTCCTCCAATGGTCCTTCAAGAATCAAACTAGCAGGATTTCTCTTCCTTGGATAACTTAATAGGGATAATAAAACACCCTATAGTCACATAGGAGAGAGAAAGGAGTATTGGAAAGAAAGTTCCAAAATCTAGGGGATGCTACTCGGAGGATAGGGTAGATAGGGAATCTTGTAAATTCTTCAAGGTAACTTTGTACCTTGGTTTTCCTCCTCATTCATTCCCCCAAAGTTGCCTCTATACCATCCTAAAGAGTTTGAGGTGGTTGAATTGCATTGTGTATGGTCTCAGGGGAGGTTATCAATGATTCCAACCAAAAACCTCACCCAAAAATGTGGAATTATTTTACTTTTCACATTTTTTAGGGAATCTGTGATTTGCAAAATAGAAAGGTGTAGACATTTGTGGTTTGCACAAGGGTGACTCGCGGATGGACACAAAAGTGTTTTTTTTAAAGTAATTTTGATGATAGAAGTTGGGATTCAAATTTGCAAGATAGGGATAAGGACTAACCCATCTCACAACTACAAATGATGTGGACAATTGTGGTATCACACAGCTAAATCGCTGACAAAATTCAATTACAACCAATTTTTAGCTAATCAAATTCCTTATCAATTGTAAAAATTTGAGTCTCTTGGATGTTTCAGATACCAATATTACCTTGTTCATTTGTTCTTGTTTCTTCAAGCCACTCATTTTGCATCGCTTGGATTAAGATATAAAGATGATATTGGTAACCCAGTCTCAGTGATTCATTGGACTAGTCTGATTAAGAAGAGGTGTCTAAATGTTGGATTCTTGGAGTGTATTGAATTTTTTATGCCCAAATATTACGTGTTTATATATAATGAAATCCCCCCATAATTTTTCTTGAATGTAAAAAAATATTATAGCTTATCCTACATAAGAGAGTAGGAGACTAGTATATATTTGAGAATTACAATGAAATCAAAGTATATGGCTATGGATTTCAACCTTTTCTTTTACCTATTTTGTTGACTCCCAAAATATTTTTACTTGAATAAATTAGACAAAGGTTGAATTTAGATGATGTTCATTTTCTATAAAGAAAATATAAGGCTACTTTCAAATTGAAAAAAGAGGTAGGACCTTTTATTGTCAATTCCATAACAACATTGCAAGTAGTAGCAAAGGTTCTCCCAGATATGGGATTTCAAGAAGGAGAAACATGGATATATGAACCTCATGTTGTGATTTCGTTAAAGAGGATTTCACATGGTCAAACTCCTTATCATCATGAGCAAAAAGAGGAGGTGGAGTGGCTAGAAAACTAGAACATCTGGAAAGAAGTGCAAAATTTCTTGCAAGTCCTTGGTAAAATACTAGTAACTCTAGTAATAGAGACTCTGAATAATTTTGAGGGGACATACAAGAGAAAGAATACAGAGTCAATTTCAAAGGATTTAGAAACAGAGGAAGACAATATGGAAAAAAGGAAAAATACAAAGGTTCTTGACAAAGAGAAAGAGAAAGAATGACATGAAAAAGTAGTACTAGTGGACAAAGAACCTATTGTAGTTGTGGAAGTGTTATCATCAAAGAAGTTGAATAGTATAGAGGGTAGGAATGAAATAGTTTCATTGAATGCAAAGATGATTTCACATGGTCATACTCCTTATCATCATGAGGAAAAAGCAGAGGTGGAGTGGCTGGAAAACCAAAGCAACTGGAAATATGTGCAAAATGTCTTGAAAGTCCATGGTAAAATACCAGTAACACTAGTAATAGAGACTTCGACGAATTTTGAGGGGACATACAAGAGAAACAATACAGAGTCAATTTCAAAGGATTCGGAAATAGAGGAAGACAAGCTGGAAAAAATTCAAAAGACAAAGGTTCTTGATGAAGAGAAACAACAAGAATTATAGGAAAAAATAGTACCAGTGGACAAAGAACCTATTGTAGTTGTGGAAGTGTTATCATAAAAGAATTTGAATAGTATAGAGGGTCAGAATGAAATAGTTTCTTCAACTACAGATCAATCAAAGCATGTTGATTTTGTGAATCAATTTAGGCATATCAGAAAAATGAGTTCAAAGATGAGGAAAAACATTATTCCCAAAATATTTGATCAAGGAGGATCACAGAAAAGGATATTATATGTTGTTGATTTTGAGAAAGGTAGTGATCCAAGTGGATATTGGTGGCCACATGCCTATTCCAACTAGCTCCTCTTGTAAGTTTTTAGTGCAACACATTCTTTTGTACTTCTTTGTAATTATGGTTCTACACTTTTGGGGTTCTTTGAATCCCTACACATCTTCCAGGTCGATACAGGTGGCCTCCCACCTAATCCAACTTGCTTATTTTGTATGTTTTCATATTAGCCATTCTTGTTCTAGTTCCAGGGCCATTTGTGGGCCCTAAACAATGTTCTTTTGGCTCACCACAGTCAAATTGTAGACGAATTCAGAGTTTGATGGAATAATGCATAGTTCTCTAAAATACCTTTTTGATGGGCTATCATGCACCTAAAACAGAGATAGTATGCAAAAGTTACAAACCCATGAAGTTAATGTACTAACTTACACGACTTGTGGTGTTTCATCTCCTAGGGTTAGGTTTTTGGATGTTAGGGTTTTGGCCGTCATGTTTATCATGAAAAAGGCCTTCAGAGCCTCATTCTAATCATATTATGGAGAATGATCATAGTCCTTACATCTCTTCTTAGAGATAAAGTTGGCACCATTCTAGAGAGTCTTGCACTCTGTATTTTTACAGTCTCTTTACAATTCTTTCATTAATAGAAATCAAGTATTCTTGTATTTCTTTGCTTCTGGAAATTTTCATGAGTACTTAATTATAATTACTCTTCTTTCATTTTGTTTCTAAAATATTCTAGATCAGTGGTATCAGAGAAGGTTTCTCTTGATCATTTTTGTTTTTCTGTGCATTTCCCTGACGAGGTACGAGTATAGCCAGTTGGGTCTTGAGCTTGTCTCTCTTAAGGAAAATCACTTGTGCATGCCCAAGAAACTTTCAATGGTGGCAGAAAAGACAAATGACGAAGCATAAGATTATATTAACCTGTTGCACACATACTTAAACTCCTACCGATAGAAACATGTGCATCTTCATCAAGCAACCATTTTGGAGGAACCTCTCCCTTCAAGGTACAAGTTAATTTTGATATTCCAATATTTGAAGGTCAGTTAGATGTGAATGCCCTAGAAAAATGGTTAAATCTATTAGAAGGTTATTTCTCTGTTCAAAAATTTTCCTCTAGGGAAAAGATCACTTTCGCACACCTCAAGGCTCTCCCCCATGTCAAACATTGGTGGGAAACTTATTGGGAGAAAAGTTCCACAGAAGAATCTAGAATATATGGGGTCGATCCCACTTGGGATTTTTTTGTGGATGCAGTCATAGAATAGTACTATATTGTTGATAAATATGAAGACCAGTACATGAGATGGATCACACTGCATCAAGAGAAGAGCGAACGGTGTCAGATTTAAAAAATACGTTCCATACCTTGTGCACCAAGTTGGGTATGAAAGACTCTGAGCAACATCTAGTTCTGAAATACCATGGGGCTTTACATAGGTACATCCAAACCGACATGTATTTCCTAAACATCTCATCATTGGGAGCTTCATATTGATATGTTGTCAAAATCGAGTAGAAATTTAGGCATCAGAACAAATGGGACTTTGGGTCTGCAAATCTGCAACAACCAAAGCATGGTAAAGATGACCATAATGAACAACCTATAGAAAACCAGCCCAAGACATAGGACAAGAAGGATAAATTAAAGATGAAGAATGACACTCGGAAGTGGTGTGACTTCCATAAAATCTCATGGCACAAAACTGATGAATATCAATCGAAACAATCATTGGTGGAAGAGGTCAAAGACATGGAGCCGAACCCTAATTCAAAATCCTATCCAGAAAATATTGAAAACATACAGATCATCAACACAGACCCCACTTATATTGTCATGACTACAACAATTCGGATAGAAGAACCAATAGATCATGAAGGGGGGGAGCACCTCTTCCATTCACAGATGTGGGTGTAGGGGACCCTATTGCATTTCATTGTTGATAATGATATCTAGAAGAACCTCATATCATCTAAGGTCATCAAATAGTTGGGGTTGTCAAAAAAACCACACCTGCAACCATACAACATTGGGTGGCTTCACCAAGGATGAGATCTTTACATCAGCCAACAGTGTCTCCTATCCTATGGCATCCATCCCTTTAATGATGAGGTAGTGTGTGACGTTTCCCCTCTTGATGTCTATGATTTTTTTTGGGCCAACCATATATTTGGAAATTTCATGTTGTCTATGAATCTATACCCCATAGTTTCATTATTACTCTGGGAGGTCAACTCTATAGGATACCAAAGGTAGTTATGACTACTGCTCCACCAAAAAAGTGTCACAAGGTAATCTCTCATACTGAAACATTCATCCTCTTCACAATATGTTCAAAGGATGCACAGAAGACCACTACAACCATTTCATCCTCAACACCTTATATCCAGCAAAAATAGATTTTCAAAGAGAAAGAAGATATTGCTTCTTCACCTACAATGGTGCCTACACAATGCCCCATCAAACCTAGAGACAACAGGTTGGTGGAACATATTCAACCCCTCTAGCAACAGGTTTGTGGAAGTCTTCCACAAGCCAAGAAGCATAACTTCTCCAACAAGACACTCAACTCACCAAGCTTCAGATTCAAAAAATACTTTCCCCTCTTCCCTTGGCACTCAACTTAATGGAGACCATTGCTTCCTAAGGGGAAAGGATTAATCTAGGTGGACATTGGTGGCCACCCACCTGTTCCAACTAGATTTTTGGCACAAAAGTGTTCATACCAATGGTCCTTCTTAGGTTACCAACAAAAGGTATCGAGGTAGTCTAGATAATTGGCATTTTCATCTTCCTGGGAGGGAAGAAGTCTCACCCGGAGCGCAACAGAGACATGAAAGAGAGGGAAGGGCAAGGAGAATACTTAGAAAAACCTCTCAGTTATAAATGCTTGTTGTAGTATTGTGCAAGATAAACTAAACCTGTAACAGTTATGAGGAATTCCTAACTGGGAATCAAGAAACAGAGTTGCATTTCCATTCATAAAGAAGCATTTAAGTATATCAAACATAAATATAATACATAACAATATTCCATTCATGCATTAGGAATAAATACACAATATGTATATTCAAAATTTAGGCCTCTAATTATATTGATAATATTGATAATACCAAACTATGATACATTGTTTGTCTCATTCTCACCTAGATCTCCAAACTCAGTTATGTTATAGTATTGGCCCATTACATCAGTGACTCTCGTCACAACATCAGTATTAACAATAATAAAAGTAATAGCTCTGGACTATCATACTAGAAAACAATAAAACTACAACCCATTCATTAACCCTTCATTAGCCATTCATTAGCTTATTAAAATCACATCGGTCTCATATATATAATCCATTCTTGTTGGTTAAGAACCCAATATTTCTTTATTTTCTTGATCTTGTTGCAACTTCTTTCCTCAAAAATGATGTTGTGATGTCCCTATAACCACTTTATGTTTCTTTCTTTTGTCTATTGTCCATCTTTTCAACATCTTGCACAACTTCCATTCTCCAAAATGAAGCTACAATGTGTTGTGCACAACTTCTATTCACCAAAACAAAGGGCTGAATAGGCTCCGACCAAAATCGTTGAATCACCCTGAGTGAAGTCTTCAACTCTTTAGTCATCTCTGGGTTGGCTTGTTGTTCTTTCTTTCCTTTCGGTTCTGAGTTTCTTTCACTTTCGTCTTGGGTTGTCGCTTCTTTCTATTTTTCAAATGAAGGGCCCAACGCAAGTACAAGTTCGAGGGATCTCTTCCTGACCTCTTGAAAGTTATCCACTTTATCTTGCCACGTCCTGGAAAGTAGTGAAGCTTAAACAACAAATTGTTGAGTGGCATCTCTAATGCACTCTTTTGTCTTTGACGCAACTAAGGAGTTCTAATATGAGTCACCAATGGCATTGAATTGAAGCATCTATAGGTATATTGTCTGAACTACAGGTCGAAACTCTCATAGTTATTTCTTAGCAATGGTTTGGGATTCATACAATGCATTCAAATCATTGTCCGCTTGCTAGATTTTTTCAAATTTTTCTTGTTGTTCCAGAGGATCTAGGTTGTTGGATGCTTTTGCATTGAGTGATTGGATCTTCACACACAAGTCCTCTAATGCATGGTTTCACCTTGAAATGATTCTCATCTAATCGCTAACCCCTCTGAAGATATTTGTGCATTGTGCAGTCTGTTTGTGCAAGGTTGCTCTTGCTTTGTTCCCTTCCAAGACAATTTTCTCCATTTTCTCTCAAAGATTCTTGGGTTGCAATTCAAATTCTTTCTTTTTGTCTCACAACTGTGCTTAGAGACTTTCTGCTCTTTCTACGATTTTTGACCAAGAGAAATGAATTAATTATATCTGCTCCACATGATTGCTTATTGCGTTGGATTCTAGAATCTAAGGCATTGTCTTCCTGACCATCGTCCAAGCCTCTGAGAGTTTTTCTTTGACCATTTCCACCTTTTGTTCTACCTGAACCTTTGAATGTTCCTCCTGTGTTCATTGTGTTTTCACAAGGAGTCCTTATTTTTTCCAGAATTATGCTTCTCTTTCTGCCTATTGTATCCTCTGCTCGCTTTGATTATGCCTACCAATTGCGTTGTTGGTAATTATGTGAGCTCACTCGATGAAAGAGAGACATCCAGGGTTATTCAAACTTGTTGTGGCAGTCCACTGGTCATCGATTGTGTAGAGGGTATCTCCACCTCTTCTTCTCCTGGGGATAGACCTTGTAGTTTATGTGCAAGTCCAACCTTCAGATCTACTAGGAATTGAGGAAAATATTCTATCTTGGCCAGGAAAATATGAAAAAAAATTGTGCATGGTTGTGGGTTTTGGAAGACTAGTTCCATTTGTTCTTGAAAATATGTTGCGCTCTGCCCCAATGTAGTTTTGGGTTCCTTCTGAACCATCTATTCTCTGGCATCTTTTAGTAACAATACATCTAGAGTTTCTCTTCTATTGATGGGAATCTCAGCATTGACTGTTGACAGAGGGATCTGAGTGCTTGGGACTTGCGATATAGGAATGATTTGAATATCTGTCGAAGGTAGAGTGTCTTGAATGGGTACGAATGGAGCGATTGACTAGCTCAAGACTTTAGGGGTCAGATTAATGTGTTCTAGTACATTCTCAGGTGGTTCGGGGAGATCCAGCCACATGGGCTTGGGTGAAATGGGTTGGGGTTGAATGGTGGTGTCTTGTGGTGGTGATGGGGCTTGTGGGGGCGATGGAGGTTGATCAGGGATTATGGTTGTGGATGCGGTGGTATATGTTTCGGGATCATATTGTATGTTGATCACTGTATGAGTAGCTCAAGAAGATGCTTGAGTAAGAGGTATGGTCAAGGATATCGGCTACGGGTTCAAAATATTCACAGGGGTGAACCATGTCCTGGGTTTCTTAACTAATGGATCCCATTTGAAAGAAGTGGCGAGGATGTCATTGATATATTTATCTGATAACACAACTTGGTATGGTAGTTGTGGAAACATAGGCAACGTCCTCTACTTGCGTTCTACAAGTTTTGCATATTCTTCTTCTTCTAAGTCTATCGGCATTTGTACCTTTTTTTTTTTCTCTGTTGGGATGGAACTCAACCCTACTCCTTCTTCCTGCCCATTTTTCTTTAGGAGCTCTACAGGAAAAAGGTAGTGCATTACATATTTGCATTGATTGCGCTTGAAACTAGTCCACGACATGAATTCTTTGTCAAATGTTTCCATATCAAGGTATAATGGGATCAACCTCGAGTGGAAATATTTTGGCTTCGCATGCCTCATCCAAACTAGAGTGTTGTGGCAGTTCAGGCCAAAGGCGATATTCCATGTGTTTAGGTTTAACAACTCTTTTGGTATGCGCCACGACTGAGTTGTGTCAATCAATCAATTGTACCACTTTTAGAAATGGGCATTGTTGAATTCCTGGTTCTCCTGATCCGACCTTGAATTCCAAGGTTTGAACATTTTGGCAAGGTGACCTTTTTCCGCTAGTGCCAACTGTCTCTCCATGGGTGGCTTCCATTTCCACATAGAAAATGCTACTAATAGGTATCCATATGTAAAGGTTCCTCCTTTCTCCTTAGCTTCCTCACAAGCTACTAGGAGTTCCTCTAGTAGGTAGTTGCACCAGTTGAATACAACTTTGTTTGTGAAAAAATCATCTACTAAAAGAGCATCTAGGGTACATTCTCCCTTATATTAGGAATGCATGACCTTACTCGCAATTACATAGTAAGCCATTTGAACTGTTTATGGAATAATTGGGTCAATATTTTTTGTTTGGCCACCTCTCAGTGTGTGAAACTTATCATATAGACTAACCTCGCCTTTTGTCTTCCCATGCTTGCTTGGTCCTTGGAATCTTTTGGTAACATCCTCACCCTCGAGAGATAATCTGGTGAGCCAGTAGATGTTGTTTGCATGAATCAGATAATTCTAGGCAAGCCATAGGATTATGTCATGCACTCAGATGATCAAACATTTTGTGCAACATGCAACCTCACCGGTGGTCCCAAATATCAGTAAGTATCTGAGGTGCATGATAGTGGAGTGAAACAGATTGATAAATGTTGACTTGGGGAAAAATTCCATGCCTCCAATGTCATCCAGAATCAAGTCCTAGAAAACATCAATGTTCATCTGTGGGAACAACACTTGGTCTACTAAATCAAGGTTCAAAAGATTTACTTGCTTTGTCTTCCCCTTGAAATCTATGGAGATCTCGATTCACAGATCATATAGTTCATCTGGGATTGCTTATTTGGGATCTGAAATCTGGCCTCCTGTTTCTCTCGACATGGTAGCTCCAAAGTGTTGATACCCTGGATAAATTGGGGTCATCTTTGTGACAAGAGAATGAAAATCTCTTAGGGTATATGCAATTGAAAAAAAATCAAAATATAGCTAACAACGAACAATGATGCTAGAAAACTAGAAATATTTTGTAAAAGCGCATAAATACACTCATGATTAGGCCATAAACGTGTTTTTAGGCTTAGGTGTCCGACGAGATGCATAAAAGGGTAGGATCTATCAAATGATCTTGGATTTTAATGAACAGACTGACATGGACGTGGTTGAGCTAAGGGGCTTATCCTTTTAACGTCTGATAAGAAGGGCAGGGATATCAATGGCATCTGTGCATATCAAGCCTTTATGGCTTAACAAAAAGTTATGACGAGTTACGGTGTTTTTCATAAAGTGTATGATTGGACTGGATGTCTGTGGCACATGGGTTGTGATCAAGCTCAGATTCTCCCTCCCTCCGACCACAATTGGGGTCCCTGTCATATTAAATGATTTCATTTAATGTAATAGTGGCTCTTTCAATCCTGTGCAGTTGAGTAAGAAGTTTTGTGCAAAAGAAACACTGGGACTAAAAAATAATATATGTTGTGGCACATTAAATGCACACTCTGACATTTATTAACTGAATTAAGTAAATTGGAGGAAATGAAAATATAACTATTGTACATGCTCCTTTGGACTAGAGTAACTGTGCTTTGTCTCAATCGTGAGAAATGTAGGGTTTCAAGTGGGTGCCATTCACCCATCCTGGCTGAAGGATACCATCTAGTTGTGCGAGCCTGAGATACGACATTCACCAAAGTGTTGTATTTCCGCAACTATGAATGGACCCAACCAATGCATGCACAACTTTCCTAGATGTTTCTGATATTAGTTTTCATATAGGAGTACATGATCCCCTTGCACAAATCTTTTGGAATTAATATTCTTGTCATGTCAAGATTTATGTTTGGCCTTCTCAACTGTTTGATGAAAATCCGCTAGAAATATTGCTTCCTCAAGTTCTTCCAAGTCTACAATCCTCTGTGCAAATGATTTGTCATATGTCATGTGCGTAGCCCATGCTATATAGAGACTAGGGATAATAAATTCTATGGGTACAACATATTCTTTCTCATAAACTAACTGAAATGGAGTGTAACTGTGTAACTTCTTCGTGGTAGTCCGGTAATCCCACATGACTATTGGAACTCTATCATCCCATTCTTCTCGGTTTGCGCAGCATACTTTTCTTAGTCCTCTTTCTAGAATTTTATTGAATGCATCTACTGTACCATTAGCTTGTGGATGGTAGGGACTTCTCTTATGGTGTCGTATGATAAATTCAGTTGTCAACATTTTGATTGTACTGTTGATAAAGTGAGTACCTTGATCACTGGTTAGAATTCTAGGATATCTAAACCAAGTCATCAGTGCATCTTGTAAGGTAATCAGTTGTGGTATTGATGTATCTATCCTTTGAGTGATTTGTTGGGGGGTTGATCGGTCCAATAAAATCAATAACCCACTTTTCGAATTCTTGAAGTGCTCTGACTGGCTGAAGGGGTAATTCCTCTCAGCGTTATGACTTTCCTACTCTCTAGCAGATGTCACAAGATGTAGCATCTTCCTTATCATATTTAAATAATGTCTCCCACCATAATCTAGCTTGAAGTACCTTTTGTGTAGTGGCCTTACCTCCAACATGTCCTCTCACAACTCCACTGACATTCCCATAGGATATCTTGCCCTTCGTGGTTCAAGACACATCTCCTAAGGGTGATGTTGAGTCCCAATTTATAAAGTTTCTTGGAAATCAATTGATAGTATATTGTGTGAACCACCATATGTTTCTTTTGGTTTGCTAAGTAACTTTCTAGGCAGGTCTATGTATTGAGGAAGACAACAATGTATTCAAGATACTCTGGAATGGACTCAATCTAGAGCAGGTCCGGTTCTAGGAGTTGATCATCCACTGCTCCACCACTTTCCCCTGATTCTTACCTGGAAAGGTGATTTGGACCTACATTGCATCTTCCTGGTTTGACAATTACTTAAAATGAAAATTATTGAAACAATAGTAGCCACTTGAAAATTCTTCCTTCCAATATTGGTTTATTGACTAGGTACTTCAACGCAGAATGGTCAGTAAAAAACTTGAAATGAGAGCCTAATAAGTAGTGTCTAAACTTTTGTAATGCATAAATCATAGCTAAGCCTTCCCTTTCAGTGGTTGTGTACTTGTGCTCATCTTGCAATAGTTTTCTATTGGAAAAGTAGATAGGGTGGTCCATATTCCTTTCCCATCGTTGTGCTAAAATGGTTCCCAGAGAAATGCCTGATGCATCCACATGTACATGGAATTCAATTTCCCAATTGGGAAATATCAAGATAGGTGAAATGCTTAGTTTCTCTTTGAGAATGTTGAATTCCCTGACACACTCCGGTGTCCATCATAATAGTTCAGAGTTCTTCAACAATTTATCAAGGGGTGTTGTAATAGTTGCATATCCTTTGATGAATCTGCGGTAACATCTTGTATATCCCAGTGTAGAGTGCAATAATTTGGCACTTGTAGGTGGTGGCATTTTCATAATGACCACAAATTTAGCTAGGTCTACCAGGACTCCTTTGCATACAATATGGCCTAACAGATTTCCATGAGGTACACAGAAAATACACTTCCTTAAATTTAGAGATATCTTCATTTCACGACATCGATCAAACATTAACCGGAGTAGCCCAACATGATCGTTTAACAGGTTGTACATCGTCCGATCATCCATATAGACTTCTAAAAACTTGTGGATGAACTCTCGGAATGTTGCTATCACAATCTGAGAAATGAATGCAGGGGCATTCTTCAAACCAAAGGGAATTACATTGTATGTGAATGATCCCCATTCAGTTATGAATGTAGTCCTCTTCTTGTCTTCCTCTATGATTATGACTTGATGATATCCTTAGAATATGTTTGCAAATAAATAGGATTCTTTTCCTACAACTTAATCTAATACCTCACCACTAAAAGGTGTTGGAAATGGATTATGAACACATGCACAATTCAGACTCCTGTAATCCACACAGACCCAAATGTATTTTGTACCTTTATTAATCTGGATAACTATGGGTCTAATTCACTCTGCTTCTTTGATTGGGAATATAAGTCCTATCGCAAGAATTTTTTTCACTTCTTTCTTAACCTTTTCTTTTAGTCTTGGATTAAGTCGGTACGGTTTGTGTTTCATAGGTCTTGAGTCAGGTTTCAACTTGATTTTTATTTCTCCAATGGCTCCTTTCATACCTTTCAAATCTGAGAACATTTTTGGAAACAAGTCCTCATACTCCGATAACAGATTATGTACTTCGTTCATGGCTTTCTCATCCCAGTAGTCTCCTATAGAAGTTATCTTAAGATTCTCTATGCTCCCTATATTGACTTTCCACAACTTCAGTGGGTGATTATAGGAGCTACATGTGTGACCAGGTATAGTATCACGAATCTCTCTACTGCCTTATGTTTTTTTAATGTCTAGGTTTCTAGGCTCTTCTAAATCATCAGGGTTTTCTAGGTCTCTCTCAACTTAACAGCAAGGTACATTTATCTTATCAATTTCAAGGCTCAAACTAGATTGAAGCAAATGAACATGGTCAACACATACTACTAGACTTGATCTCTTTTTAAAAATGTCAGTAAAAATAATTTCATTGATTCTTTGAAGGGCTGTGTTGAGTTCAGGGTACTTGTAAAGGATAAATATTTGCAAAATTGGTCTTGTAAGGTTTTCCAGCAACTTGTTTTTCTTCTGATCTCCTCATGTATATACCAGGCCTTTGGAATTGGGCCCGATGAATGGAAAAATCCTTGAACCCATAGGTGAGAGGGTACTTCTGCAACTCTCCACTACTCTAAGCAATGTTCAATATGCCCTCTAGGGTCACATCATCCGTCGAACAGTTGGGCATCCTGAAAATCTATCTTCATTTCTTCTTTCATCCAATCCCTCCCTTGGAATCGACATTAGATGGCTTGTTTTTCATCCTCCCATTCCATAATCGAGGCTTTATGGGTGGCCCACCATCTAGCGGGGGTATCTTGAAAGGACAATTCAAGAACACAGATCCTTTGTTTTGTCGCTATCCTTTCTTACATGCTAGAAAGAAAACTATGTACCTCTAAGGTACCATTGTATATCGAGGGTTTTTTTACCTTGGTTCCAATCCATATTCTTTCCCTGACAGTTTCACATTTACTTGAGAAACCATCATATGAACGTTGTTTCCAACTGTCAAATGTTACTTATGAATCCTCATCAACAGACTGTATGCTTCTCCAACTTACCTATCCATCTACCATGGGATTTATATAATCTAGTCTCGTACCTTCTATGATGGTGTATAATTGGTCAAGGGCCTCTAACTCCATATTATAGTCCACTGGTTCAATATATCTAGGCCCTAGACAAGGGTCTAAGGGATGAACTACTTTTATCTCATCTTCTTCAAACATCATGGTGTCTCTCTTTAGATCAATGATAGGATAGTTGTCATATTCCCAATCAATTCCAAGAAGAGAAGGGTAGGGCTCCTTATCTCCCATGATTTCAATTACCTCGAAATCAGTTGTGGTCTTAACTCTTGCAACATCTATTTCCACATTTTCCAAACTTCCTACTGGGAAAATGCAGTATTGGTTTTCCATTCTCAACCAGATCATGGAATATACCAACTGAGGTTTTCCCAAATCTTCCTAGGTCTTTTTGGGTAAGATGTTGACATCTGATCCAAAATCTAGCATGACATCTTTGATTTCAAAATCATCTAGCTGGGCTTCTAACCAAAATTATTTTCTTGTTCGCACCGTTCTTCTTTGTATTCTATGGGTATTCTTCTCAGGGAGGTTAGTCCTTACTATGGTTTTTTGGGTTCCCTCATTTCCCAGTATCAAGTATAGGGTATTGCGCAACCTCTTAGTAAGTTTTTCATCCCCTAGGATATCAAAGAATAACTAAAACCAAATATTGATTACACTTTGAGACTGCTCAAGGTGTCTTCTTGAAATTGCAGAATTCTTGGGTGTTGGCAGTGAGGTAGGGGATTGCGCAAGGTTAGGTTGAGATGCGGCTCTAGGAGGCTTCTCCATTACTCTTGGAGTGGGGATATTCTTAAATATTTCTATTGCATTTTTGAAAAACAACTTTTGTTTCATAGGATCATACCTGTTGTCTTTGGGAATAACTTTATGAATCTTGGGATGACTATCTGTGTCTGCCCCAGTTTTTTCTCCTTTGCGATTGATGATGTTAGTCTTTAGTTTTTTTCCCTTGATTCCCCTTTTTAATTCTGAGATTATGATATTATATCCTTGTTGAAAAACCTGGTCTTCCCACTTCCTAATAATCTTTGGACAATCTTCAATTGTGTGCCCATTATTTCTGTAGTACGAGAACCATGGTTGTCTTGGGTGAGGGAAGTCCCTGGCCAAATGAACTTGTTCATTTCATTTGTAGCATTGGATCATCCCTTTGCCTCCATATCTCCCTCCTCTAAATCCACCTCCAGCCCCACCTCCCTTGCCTCTTCCAGGTCCTTGGGGTGTTTCATTTACTCTGAATGTTGTCCAGTCTAATCTGTCAGCAAGTGTGTCCAAAACTCTACATTGATTTGTGGCATGGGTGGTAGATGTGAAAAACTCATAGTGTATTTTATTGGGTGCAGTTGTGTACTTTTTCATAATAGGACACTGCCTTGGTGCATGTCCATGTGTTCGAAAAATCTCACAATAATCCTCTATCTGAGAGGTTTGAAAGCATGGGATGGTATTATATAACCTTGGTGTATGGAATGATGGAGTCGTATATACTTGTGAAACTCCTCCCATTGGTCCTAAAGAAGGTCCCATATGATTATGAGGAGATCCCATTCCTCTCATGTGAGGACATTAATTTGTGAGACGCCCTTCTGTGTAGCATCCTGTGCACCAAACCTGAAATTGTCTTGGTCTTTGTGTGGTTACTTCTTCAATATTTTCCATTAGCATCGATATTTTTCCCTGAAGTTGCGACAAATTTGCATCTAATGGAGGCTCAGTCATCCTTAGATTCCCTAGATAACCTTCCATGGCTTCGATTTTCATCAATATTTCCAAGGCCTCTATTAATGTGGCTATCTGTTGTTGCGTTAAAGAAATTCTTGTCAGAGGTAGTAATCCTTGGATGTACCATTCCCTCTAGTGATATTCATGAATTGGATGTGATAGCCTCCTAATAGAATCTTTAAATTTCTGGTTGTAGTCCCAGGTAGATTCTCTTTCTCTTTTTTGAATCTCCCACAACTCAGAGAGATCTTGTTGCTCTAACTGAGGTAGTTTTAATTCGGCAATGAAATTCAAACGAACTTGGCCAAGGGTGAAAATTTGTCCTTGTAGACCAGGCTCAGTAGCCTTCATTTACCATTCGAGAGAAAAATCCCTTAAGGTAGTTTGAAACTCTACTAACTTATTTTCATCGAGATTCCCTCTGGACCTCAAGATGGCTTCACATAAGAACCAATGTTTCTCTACATCTTCGTCCCCTTTACTCTATAATTCAGGGTATCGGGAAATTGATCCTCCCATATGTCCAGCCATTGTGGGTCTCACTGCTCCTATTAGAATGAAACCTAATAGTCCTGGTTGCGATACTCCTGGGGATCCAAATATTCTCCTATCCTTTACACTTAGAGACTGATTTTGACTAATTGGATGTGATGGAATAGAAATAGAATAAGTAGGTGGTGTATAATTTACCACGGGTATAGAGGAAACTCGGGGGATGGGTGATTTGGGGATGGTTCCACTGACTTCTGGATGGTTTTCTTTGATCTGGGGGTCTTTTTCTCTTCCTCTGGAGTAGCCTTCTATGCCTGGTTCCCAACATTTCTTGATATCGGGGTTGAATCTTCTTGATCTTCCACAAGGTCCATAACTTCTTCATCTTCCCTTTCTTCTCCACATTCTTCCTCTCATCCACCCATTTGGGGACTCCTTCCTCTATTTGCTTGTATTTTATACAATATTATATTGGCCAGTCTTTCTTGTGTTCTCACCATCCTCGAGTATTCCTTCTTTCTTTCATTTGTTCCTCTTGATCGGATTTCATTCTACAACACCTCAGACTGCTTCATTGCTTTCTTTACCTTTTTGTGCCACAACTTCTGAACAATGGAGGCTCTCCTTAAGGATCATTCATTTCTTGTGTTCGTTCCTTGATCTTACCCCATCTATCAAAGAACCCTTTCGCCTTCTCAGGTCATGATGATACCCCAAAATCACCCTTCCCCAAGCATAGGTGTTTAGGCTACCATCTTAGTTGAGGGAATAACTATCATCCACTCCTCCATCAAGAATACTTTGATCCATAGGAGAATTTCCCTCAAAATTATTTCGCACACACCTTTCTTGAAAATTTCTTCTGCACGTGAAAATGATTGGTGATTCTCAGTTGCAAATTCAACGATGTGTCCCTCCAGAGTCGTATGAACCCAGAAATAGACTACTCACATGATCTGGTGAAGTGTTGCAATATTCTTTGTATCCCAAGTACAGTTCTTCTTGACACGTTCTTGGAATTCTGGAGCTTCTTGGAGCCTATCTGTCCAATGGAATAGTTCTTCCAGAAATTTAACCCAGAATATATCATATTGGTCGCTCAATATTTATGAGTAAAAGACATAATCTCTTGTATTCCTCTCACCACTCCACTTCCTTCCATATAAAGGCGTCACAATTTATTTCCCACCATTGTCAAAATTAAGATCTATAGATATGTGGAAGCATTATCCTCATAGGTTCCCTTTTAAAGCACAGGTCTCAAAAACAAAAAAAATTTGTTGGCGCAAAAGTCTTTAGACCAAGGTCCTTCTTAGGTTACCAACAAAAAGTACCAAGGTAGTCTAGAGCGCAGGTATTTTCATATTCCTAGGAGGGAATAAGTTTCACCCGAAATTCAACCAAGACATGAAAGAGAGGGAAGGAAAAGGAGAATACTTAGACATACCTCTAAGTTATCAAGACTCGTTGTAGTCTTGCACAAGATATATTAAACATGTAACAGTTCTGAGGAATTCCTAACTAGGAATAAATAAACAAAGTTGGGTTTCCAATCGAAAAGAAGCATTTAAGTATATCAGACATAAATATAATACATAACAACATTCCATTCATGCATTAGGAATAAATACACAATATGTGTACTCAAAATTTAGGCCTCTGATTATATTGACAATACCAAACTCTGATACATTGTCCGTCTGGTTCTCACCCACATCTCCAAACTCAACTATGTTAGAGTATTGGCCCATTCCATCAATGACTCTTGTCACAACATCAATATTAACAACAATAAAATAAATAGCTTTGGACTAACATACTAGAAAAGAATAACACTACAACCCATTCATTAACCCTGCATAAGCCATTCATTAGCCTATTACAATCACATCGGTCTCATATATATAATCTAATCTTGTTGGTTAAGAACCTGAGAGTTATTTCTTTTCTTGATCTTGTTGCAAATTCTTTCCTCAAAAATGATGTTGTGTTGAACCTCTAACTGCTTTATGTTTCTTTCTTTTGTCTGTTGTCCATCTTCTCAACATCTTGCGCAGCTTCCATTATCTAAAATAAAGTTGCAATGTGTTGTGCACAACTTCTATTCACCAAAGTGAAGAGCCCAACATGGATCCTCTTGTCAGTTTTTAGCGCAACATGTTCTTCTGTACTTCTTTGTAATTGTGGGTTCTACACTTTTGGGGTTGTCTGAATCCCTACACATCTTCCAGGTGGATATTGGTGGCGTCCCAGCTAATCCAACTAGCTTATTTTGTACATTTTCATATCATCACATCTTGTTGTACTTCTAGGGCTGTTTTGGGGACCTTAATAATGTTTTTTGGCTCGCCACAGTGAAACTATAAACAGAGTCAGAGTTTGACTATGTAATGCATAGTTCTCAAAAATACCTTTCCAATACGCTATCACGCACCTAAAATGGAGATCGTATGCAAAATTTATGATCTCGGGAAGTTTGTACTAACTTACCCAAACGAATCCCACAATACTTTTGGAATTTCGTCTCCTAGGGTGAGGATTTTGGATGTCTAGGGTTTTGGCATTCGTGTTTATCAAAAAAAGGCCTTCAGATTCTCATTGTAATCATATTCTAGCGAATGAGTGTAGTCGTCACATCTCTTCTCAGAGATAAAGTTTCCACCATTCTAGTGAGTCTTGCAATCTATATTTTTACAGTCTCTTTACAATTATTTCATTAATAGCAATCAAGTATTGTTGTATTTCTTTGTTTCTGGAATTTTTCATTAGTACTTCATTGTAATTACTCTATTTTCATTTTGCTCTGAAAATAATATGGATCAGGTAGGTTGAATATAGTAGTGATGGATCCAAAATAACATAAGAAAGTGGCAAAGGTGTCTAATTATCTCAATGTATTGCATCCACTGGATAAAATGGATCTTCATAGACAAACTGCAGAAATGTTGAATAGATATGTGATGATTAACAATTTGGGAATAAAGAAGTTGCAAGTTATAAATGAGAAGCTTAGAAACCAGCTTAAAAATGAGAAGTTGGTAGATAAGAGTGGAGGAATTAGAATAATGGATTATTGACTTGGGATCTAATCCAAAGGACGTGGCATGTGTGCAAGCCCTGGTGAAAACTAAAGAAACAATTATCCACGCACTAAAAAGAAGGCTTGAAATCCCTGGAATCAAACATGTCCAGACTTCATAGTTGTAGGCTATCCAAGAAGAAAAGGATCAAATCATGAAGAAAATAGTGAAAATGGAAGAAGAGATGGACTTGCAGAAAAATCATATTGAAATTTTTAAGGAAGGATGTACTTCATCATGTACAACAACATCAACAAATCCAACAGATGGATTTTCAAAATCATTGGAAGACTTGGATCTAAAGGGAGTTGAAATTGAAAAATTGAATACAATAGTTGAAACACAAGGTGAGGAGATAAATCACAAGGATAAAGTCATTACAAAATATGAAAATCTAAAATCTAAGATGATTACAAACATCAAATAGTTGAAGAAAAAATTCTATGGAAAATGTTATCTGGTAGGGGCTAGACACATTATCTAGGATGAAATCATAAATGAAGTTGGCAATATATGGGATTATTTCAAGATAATTGATGATGAAATGTTGTTAACGAATGAAGTTGGTGAAGTTATAAAGAAATCATTTGAGGAATTAGGAACACAACTAGAGGTTGCTAGCCAGATCATTAAGTTCCTAAATTCCAATTCCATTGAAGCATTAAACAAAAATGGTGTGAAAGACAGAGCCACAATGGTTATGGAGGCCAAAAATATTTTTATAAAAAGGAATTTATTGCAAATTGTTGAGAACAAATGCTTAATGGTTAGGCAAAACATTAACTATTTCAAAAATAGATTTGAAAACCTAGTAAATATGGGGTTAATTTCATCTTTGAATGACAAAGGAAGGTTGCTAGCAAGTGAAAGTTACAAAAAGAGTTTGTTCATAGCGAGACAGAACAAGAGAAAGTTCCAAGGTATGGATGAGATTATAAGAGGGAAAAATATTGTGGATGTGTTGAGACATGATTTCTACCTTCTCTGGTGTTATAGCCCTAAAATTCCCTACCTATGCATACATGGCATTGACCTTTCTACTTGCACAATTTTCCAAATTATTGTCAAGGAAATCTCTTTAAAAAAACATTGTTTGGAGCATGTACATGCCCTACTACACTACTTCCCCCATACATATGCTAGATGCATACTAGACATACCTCGTACATACGATAGATGCATACTAAACAGACTGCGTTTACCTCCAAAAGTTGCAAAAAATTAAAAGTTTCAAGAAATTCGACAAAGTTTACGAGCTATTGAGGGTTTCCCAACCAATTCACCCATTGTAGCCTGTCCAAAAACCAAATAAATATCCTTTTTTCATATAAAAAGATGTCTTGGGTCCCATTCCAAAATCAAACATTAGAATAGAGAAACTTTTCCAAAATCACTTCCCCTTTTTATCCCAAGTTTGCAGCCCTTTCTGAGATTTGGCCTCGCCATTCCCCCTCCATCCCTCTCCATATACAATCTATTAAGAACCTGAATAGATCTATAAATATAATCACCACAAATATTAAATACACAATAGATCCACAAAGCAATATAGAAGAAACCACAATTTATTATTACCAAACCCTTGAGGTAGGGCAACACCATACAATGGATCCTATTATGGAAGGGATCATCTCCTGTTCATTTGCCTCTTCAAGGGGGCATCCTCCTATTGAGCTACCACTCCAAATACAATACTTCTCTTCATGTCTCATTACATTTCTTGAATCCCTTTATATATTGCTACCATCACCTAAGAACATTCTAGAGGATAAATCGTCTAGAAGTAGAACCTTCTAAGAAGTCCTCTTACATTTATTATATTTAATTACCCATTTATTATATCTAACTACCATAGTGGGCCTTATTTAATAATATAGTGGACCTAGTCCACCTTACATTCAATGACCTCCACTATTATCATTATGGGCCCTCTGGGCCCCCCCACTACCTCTCTAGCTACCTTACATTCCATCCCCCTTATGAAAGCGTTTCCCTCAACGCTTGATGTACAACCATATACCAAGGTCCCATGGATAATTGTGGATCATAATGCTGAAGAAGACTGAAGAACCAAGGTCCCATGTAGAAAGGAAATCCACCATGTTGAAGTAGTCCAACCACCATTGTAAGCCCGGGTCCCAATTCCAAGTGCTCATGTGAACTCCCCGTGGAAGATTTTGGAACCCAATAACCAACTCCAAATTATGCTCCAAAGACTGACACCTATCATGTGGATCCAAATAAGAAGATCCATCCACATAGTGGAAAAGGGTCGTAGCAGAATCTGGAAGGAATAACACCATTGTAGAATATGCAGGATGGACACTGGTAATAATCATTGGCTCTCGATTTGTTACATTGATTCTTTCTACAGAAGGTGGATTAGAGTCATCAAATAAAATATGAAAGTGGTTGTCATCCCAGAAATGACAACTATCCATATACCAATCATCACAATCGACCTCAAAATCATACCAAGCATATATTTCTTGATTATATTCATCCATGAGGCCCTCCATAAGAAATATCTCCTACATGTTATTTAATGAATCTTGAATACTACGAATAACTATCATTGAGTCCATGTGTGAGGCTGTCTATGAGGCCATGTGTGAGGTTGTTTGTGAGGCCATGTACAAATGCATCCAATCTGTCATCCAATGTGTGAAACAATTGGGATTTGAATGATTCAAGAAGTTATTTCAGGGTTTGAGAGGAAATAGCCATATGAGCACCCTATTAACTCTTCGTTCCTACATCCATCACGAAAAAACCCAAAAAATAGACCCAATAAGTTTCAGCAGAAAATTGCGGTTTTTTCTGGAAAAATCCTAAAAAACTGTTGAAGTTAAAATGCTCATAACTTCACTTCCCAGACTCCATTTCCACTGATTTTTTTTTTTAATTGGGAGAAATTATGAGAGGAACTTAGATATGTAACTTTATTGAGAAAATTTGGCCTCCAACTTCTACAAAAATAAATAAATAAATCACGCCGCCGTCCGTTGAAAAAAACCCTGAAAATTTACAGATTTTAAAACTTCAATATATTGACTTCTCAGACTCCGTTTCAGACAATTTTGTTTTTCAAATTGGGTGTTTTTCTGAGAGGAATTCAGATATACAACCCTTTTCTACAAAATTTGCATAGAAATATACTGAAAACTTCGAGAATGTCGCGGCCCTCTTTTTTCTTCTCCGAAAAAAATCTGCAAAAATAAAAAATATTTGCCCACAATGTCTGCCCAAGGAAAGTGCTCTAATACCAATTGTTAAGAACCTGAATAGATCTATAAATATAATCACCACAAATACTAAATACACAATAGATCCACAAAGAGATATAGAAGAAACCACACTTTATTATTACCAAACCCTTGAGGTAGGGCAACACCATACAATGGATCCTATTATGGAAGGGATCCTCTCCTGTTCACTTGCCTCTTTGAGGGGGCATCCTCCTATTGAGCTACCGCTCCAAATACAATACTTCTATTCATGTCTCATTACATTTCTTGAATCCCTTTATATAGTGCTACCATCACCTAAGAACATTCTAGAGGAGGAATTGTCTAGAAGTAGAACCTTCTAAGAAGTCCTCTTACATTTATTATATTTAATTACCCATTTATTATATCTAACTACCATAGTGGGCCTTATTTAATAATATAGTGGACCTAGTCCACCTTACATTCAATGACCTCCACTATTATCACTATGGGCCCTCTGGGCCCCCCCACTACCTCTCTAGCTACCTTACACAATCCCTTCCTTACTTCCCAAGAAGATCAATTGATTGTGAGAGGTATTACAGGAATGATGCACTAGAATAGAACTAAGAGGAGGCTGAACCAGGTTCGTGGAGTGTCTTCCAACGAGAAGGTTGTAACTTTTGTAATATTCACATCTGAATAAAATAATTATGTTTATGTCCCAAATATTGTTTTTTTGCTCCTATTTGATTAATGCATTTACATTTGTATATGAACCCTAAAATGGATAAGTAGAGATATAATATCTTGTAGTTTTGTTGTCTAAATTGTTTGCAAGTTGGCTTTGGGAGGAGACCAACAATCCAATAAACTATAAAGGAGAAGGAGGTCTACACTAGCCAAAAGGACCTAAGGTACACCCTCTTTTCCTTCTCTTATCTTTTAAGTTCATATTTTTTGGGGTATTTTAGAAATAGGATTGTCTTTTAAAGGAGATCAAATATCTGTCTATACTCTAACCTAGTATAGTAAAAGGGGGATTTTCCCCACTAGAGGAATCGGTGACTCCACTGGGGATTCTCTCTAGGGTCATAGTGGGAGATCTTGGTTAGATTTGATTTTCAGTTTCTTTATGCATTTTTTGAGTTTTCTAAGTCAGGTTGGGTCTCTGGTCACCTTCCATGTGCCTATCGGCTTCCGTTGCCCAAGTTGTCCTTACAAACTTTTTTTTTTTGAAAATTTACAAAGGTTTATGTTCCTTGTTAGCTATACAACATGCATACATACGTGATCAACATTATATACAACATGTTTACATACGCAGGTTGTCGATGCACAACACATGTCTCTGTTATTTTGGAGAATTTTTTCAGATGATTTTCCTTTTCCTACACGACACTTGCAGTTACTAGGTTTTCCTGAGTTCCATGAGCCTCTGTTGTTTTGGGTTTAGACATTTTGTAGGATCAGATTGTTTATGAAATAAAAAAAAAAAATTATCTTGTCTCTTTGTGTTTCATATCTTTTTTGGCTTATTTTTAGCTTGAATTTTTAAGAAATATGAGTTGTATTTGAAAAACAATTCCTCCTCATGGCCATGAATCATGTATTTTGCAATATCTTTTAGCATCTTTTGTTAGTTTTGCTTTGATTAAAGGAAAATAAAAATAAAAAACTAGTTTTTTAAGTCTCTTTCTTTATTTGCATTTTCTTTGCATTGTTATTTGAAAAGGGAAAAGAATTAGCATAGGGTTGTGTTTTCTTCTCATATTGAAAGCATTTCAAAAGAAAAATAAGAAAGAAAATCCTTTCATTTTCTCTTTTGTTTCACTCGAAAGTTGCATTGTGCATTTTGCATGGAAAGGAGAAAAGATTGCATTTTTAAATTTGAAAGATTGTTCATGCTTTTTCTTCCTTGAAGCTCTTTTCATTTGAAGGATTAGTGTAAAGTTTTATTTTCGAGTGTTCTTATAAGTTTCATTTTTTCAAGAGTCTCAAACAACATTAGTTTCACTTTCATTCCTTTAGTGAGAAAATCCCCTAAAATGAACATGCTAATATAAAATATATTAGTAACACTTTTTCTAGGGTTCACCAATAGCTTAGGCTAGGGCCTTGGATTAGGTGTGCAGAGGTAAACTCTCCAAGGCCAACCAAAACTTAACTAAGGTGTCTATGCTAGGGTGTGAAAAATTCACCTTATAATTATTCAATCCAATAAGCTCCTCTCACAAAGGAGTCAAACACGAGGACGCGTGGAGGACGGTGTCAAAGATATCCACTCCTAATCCTGACAAAGCATTTGGGAGAGTGTGTATTGGGGGTGAATCATGTAGCATTATTGGACCGACTTATGTCAAACCTATGAGATACTTGGATCCATCCAAGGTACTCTAAGAGTGATTTTGGTCCTGTTGCATTTCAGGACTCGGGAGGATCTTCGACCTTAGTTACCCTACCCATACACTCACCCGACTATCGATTGTACCCCCCTGGTTGTTGATTACAGGTTGGTGGCCTAGTTTCCATTATATAGGTTGACACACAGGGGACTGCAAGGGGTGTATCATGGTACTTGAGGCAGTCTTTGTATTTTTTGGGTGACATCTAAAGGGACCATTAGTCATAGGTTTGGGTAAATTCTTCTCCTATCCAATTGTTTACATTTGTGAATGATTTGGATGATGAGGACTTCATCTTCCTAGCTTGGAAGCATTTGAAAGGGTATTTTTTTTTTTTGTATATTTTTAGTCTTTTATTCTTAGTGGCGTGATTTGTGCTCCCTAATTTTCCATATCGAGTTATTCATTCATTTCTTTGGGTCACTAACCTAATGTGGTAGACCACCCACTCCATCAGTCGTGAGTATTTTTTGGTCCTCCTCTTAGAAACGTGGAGCCGCCTCTTTATAGGCATTGTTTTTTATAACACCAGTTCACCAGAGTTAGTGTGTGAGACTTTTACGTACTTGAAAAATATCACAAGGGAATAACCTGTGCATAAGATCTTCATGGAAAAGTTATGAATGATACCAACCAAGGAACTCCTTTGCAAGGGGATTCTTGTGATTTTCCTTTCTTTGGAAATGTTGATGTCCCTTTTATGGCCATGTTGTACATTCCTAGGTTGAATGTGGGACTACTGATTTGGTTGGGTACCATTCCAAATGACTCGAATTATCTTGATGCTTCTCAGTTAAGCACCTTCTGTCATGGGAATCATGTTGATGTTCCTTCGTCAACAAACTATTATCCTCCTCCTTCTACCTTCTTTGGTGAAATCATAGCCACTAGTACTTGGAAGTATAAACGAAATAGAAAGAGGAAGAATAGGAAGAAGAAATCACCAACCTCTGTAAGTCATGTTGGAGATAGGTCGTCGACCTTTGCAAGTCATGTTGAATACCAACACCCAGCCTTTACAAGTCATGTTGGGGGTAAAAGTACAGTCACTTCTAGTCATACTAGTGATAGGTATGTAGCCTCTACGAGTGATCTTACCAACCAATCACCAACCACTGTTAGTCATGTTGGGGCATTGATTCTGTTGAGAAACCTAAACGGATAATACATAAGCCTAACTTCCCTTGTAAGCTATGAAAGGGATATCACCTTACTCATTTATGTCCTGGCCTTCCAGAGGCACAAATATTGTGGTCCATGTCTGCAAGATATTATAATTTTGAGTCTTCGGAGGTTTCCTCAAAGCCTACTCAACGAGTGGTTGAGGAAGTGGTCATGCCAATACAAACTTTGGTTGATCCCACTCCTCTTTTAGGGGGTGATGCACCTTCGGACCATGTTGTCTTGCAACTTATTTAGCCAAGGGTTGAGGAAGTGTTCATTCCATTTAAATTTACAACCAATCCCACTCTCGTTTTGGGGAGTGATGAATCTCCATACCATGTTGTCTCACATCCTTTTCAGTCGGTGGTTGAGGAAGTGGTCATGTTGATGCAATATTTGGTTGATCCCACTCTTCTCTTCGAGAGTGTCGAGTCTACCAAAGTGGTCATGCCGATGCAATATTTGGTTGATCCCACTCTTCCCTTGGAGAGTGTTGATTCTACCAAATTGATCATGTCGATGCAATCTTTGAATGATCCCACTCTTCCCTTGGAGAGTGTCGAGTCTACCAAAGTGGTCATAGCGATGCAATATTTAGTTGATCCCACTCTTCTCTTGGGGAGTGATGTGTCTATCGACTATGTTTTTAACATTTCTAGTTGAGTACTTTTAGAACAAGGGGACATTCCTCTCACTTTGAGCACACCCCCTCCAAGTCCTAGGATGGATTCCTTTGATTGGAATAACCTTGTTGAGCCTCATCATTCTTCTACCCCACCCTTTCAAATAAGGGTTGAAGTTAATTCAAAAAAAAATTATCGATGTATTGTTGATGAAGCATTCTCTGCAAGTATTTTATCCTCCTTGGCTTGGAAAGCTTTGGGTTCTCCTGAGCTTGTTCCTGCTTCATATGAGTTGTTGGATTTTGACAGACATCCTAGTGAATATTTGTGGGTTCTTCCTTAGTTTCCTATCTCATTATGTGGGAAGATTGTCCTTGTCGATGTAATATTGGTGCAAGTCCTGTTATATTTCAATATGTTTCTTAGGCGTGATTATGTATATGCTATGAATGTTGTGGTGTATACACTCTTTTGAGTGCTTCATTTCCCTCACAATGGAAGCATTGTCATTATCGACTAGTTGGAATTTGATAATCACCATCCTAATTCGACGTTATTTCAGGATCCCCCTTTATATGTTCCTAGTGTTCATTTAGACTCTACCCCTACATGGTTTAATTATGTGGCGTCTTATACTTGGTGTTCAATTTCTCCTGATAATGAACTTTTTCACTCATTTTTTCCTTCTCGAGACTTGGTCTCAACAATTGATCCATTGGTTTATCCAATATAGGCATGGGAGCCCTTGCTTCCCCCTCTCGGTCCGAGTGATCTTGAGTTTCCTTTCGAGTCTCATATCGTTGTTTGTAGATCCTCAAGACTTCATGCTTGTGATTCCTCATTGATAGACTCTATCATTCCTAGTTGGAACCTTCATCATCATATATAATATGGTTAGTTTTCATCTCCCTTTGGGACTGTCGACCCTCCTCATTTGCGTGATTTCTTAGATTTTGAATTTCCTTCTGATTAGGCTATCCTTGAAGCCATGACTATGGTTTCTATACCGTGGGAAGATTTACAACATGGTTTCTGATTTCTTCCTTTTTGGGAGGCTTTCTAGGTGGACTATCAAAGAGACTCTTGGTTAGAGCCTAGAAGAGAGCTCTACCTAAACTACTACCACGCATGAGCCATAAGGTTGTGTGGAACCTTACACATATTGTACAGTCCAAGTTTGTTGTTTTCAAGTTTTGTATTCAGTAGCACCTCTTATTTTTCCAAATTTTCTATCTATATTGGATTTATTAACTTCTGGATGAGTGTTATTGGCCTTATATGAAAGATCTTGGAAACGTTTTTTCTTTGAATTTTGTTCATCATATCGATCCATTCTGATAGGTATTGACCTCAAAATGGCATATAGGTTATATTTTTCCCTACTTGCATTTTTTTCATTATATGTTTCTTGGTTCATTTCACCTTAGGATCGATCCCACTGAATTGCGACACTAAACCTTCTTAGCTACTTTAGAAGTGTCGTAATTAGGTGGTAGAGCCTACCTATACATGGATTCCCTAGGTAGATCCTTTGTTTCATTTTGGAATCCATGCTATAAGGTTTATCCATAGGCTTGGGATCCCTTGTTAGTCCCGTCATGAATACGTATTGAAGCCTTATTCTTGTTTCTAGTCATCATTCTTTGCCTTACCCACGGGACTCCCTAAAGAGCATGGTTTGTTGTCTTTCAAGCTCTCTTAAATTTTGAAAGAAACATCAAACGAGACTGTATTTATTCTTTTTGATCTCGTCTGGATTAATTGAGAAAATTGGCCCCCCTGGAGTCTTCTTTAATCCCTTTTCAGACTCTCAAAAATTGAAAAGATTGTTGAGCGATCTTGTTTCCCTTCACACTCCAAACTCAAATTTGAAGGCACATCCGTACGAAGGTAGCTTACCCCTTTATCAATCTAGATGGAAAATTTTATGAATAAAGGTATTCTCTAGGAACTTCGGCTCACTAGAAGAGTATTCTTAGGAGTAAGTTTAACAATTTTTTGGGTCTGAGGGACTAAATTTTCAAAAAAGGAACATTCTACTTGGTTTTGGTTTATCTCTTTTTCGGGCCTTGGAGACATATGAAAAAGGAACCCCCTCAAAGTCCATATTTAAGTTATTTTTAGACTCCCTAAATATGAAAAAGATCATTGAGTGACCTTGTTCCTTTCACACTCGTTAATTGGTCCAGAAAGAACATTTATTCCGCATGAGTTTAACTATTTTTCCAGCTAATAGACTATTCTGGAAAAAGGTATTCCTTGGGAGACATGTCTTGTCGAGAGAGTTCTCCTTAGTTGTATTTTATACTTTTTCGGGCTAAGGAGACTAAACCAAGAAAAATGTTGTGAGTCCATAGTTAATCTCTTTTCATACTCCTTAAAATTGAAAACATCATCCAACGATCTTGTCTCAATCATTTTGGAAACATCCTGGTGAATTTTCCCATGCATTCACATGCACATGCACATGCATGCAATCTATTTATGAAATGTTCATGTAACTATGTGATCTATTCATGATCAGTCTGTGTAACTGAGTGATATATGTTATATATACGATCATACCCATAGAGGTAGAGTACAATGCAAGTGCAAGAAAGTACATTGTGTGAGGAGATGATGGTTGTATGCCTATGATGGCTATTGTAATTCTCCCTTGAATAAGAAGAAGATCGATAATAATCCTGTGGTTTTTCCCCTCATTGGGTTTCCACATAAATCACTCTGTCAATTATGTGATTGTTGTTGTGTTTTTCTTTCTTTGCTTTTCTCATTTTTTATGCTCTATTTTGCTTATGCTTCCTAACAAGTGGTATCAGAGCTGGTGAGCCGAGTTGAGTGAGATATAGCGTGTTAGGGAGAATTCAATCGAAGCGTGGAGATTCAATATTATATTAAAGAATGAAATACATGTGTAGGAGAGCCAAATCCGTGTGTAGGATGAATTCTTTGCAGGTTCTTTAGCTCCAACATGCCTTACGCTGTGTTGGGTGATATGAATACGGTATACTGAAAAAAGGAGTGCTAAACTTTTTCCATCACACATGGAGCAATACATGTTGAAATTCATGTGCAGTTTTGCAAGTTTGAGGTGGAGAAATTCAATAGTAATAATAGCTTTGCACTATGGAAACTCAAGATGCAAGATCTGCTTGTGCAATAAGGATTGAAAAAGGCCTTGGTTGGAAAGTCAAAGAAATTGACAAGCCTAATAGATGAGGACTTTGAGGATCTAGATGTAAGAGACCTTAGTACAATTTGTTTGTGTCTGGAAGATGAGGTGTTGTTTAACATCGTTGAAGAGACTACAACAATAGGTTTGTGGACCAAACTGGATAGTCTGTATATGACAAAGAACTTATCAAACATAATCTTCTTGAAGAGGCAGTTGTACATCTTGTGGATGAAATAAGGTACGAAAATTATTGATCACTTGAATGTATTCAATACTCTGATTTTTCAATTAACCAATATGGAAGTAAAGTTCGAAGATGAGGACAAGGCGGTTACACTATTGTGTTCGTTGCATGAGTCTTGGGATCATCTAGTCACAATTGTGTGATTTAACACAACAAATTCCATTGATTATGACACTGTTGTGGGAGATTTGTTGTCTGAGGAGATAAGGAAAACATCCAGTAAAGAAACCTCAAAAGCAGAAGCAATGGTGTTCATAGGTCGATCTACAGAAGGAGGGAAAGATCAGAAAGTTACAACCAGGTGTAAGTCAAAAGATAGTAAGGGTAAGACAAAATGTTGGTTTTGTGGAAAATCTGGGCATCTCAAGAAGGATTGTTGGAAAAGATAACAAGCATCCAAAGAGGTCTCCAAAAAAGAAGCAAATTCAGCTACAGGTATGGTTAATGAATTTTTTTCTGTCTGTTGTGTCTCACCACATGTTTTTGCATAGAAGTTGTAGGGCAGTGATGGTTGAGTCACCGTGAAAAAAAAAATGTATTTACTTTGGAGTTGTAGAAATTATTGATTTCATGTAAATGGGAATATGTCTGTAAGACCTAGATAGGCATGTGTACCCCTAGTTTATCAGGTCACCTATGAAAATTCTAGACATAGATTTAGGTATATTGAATATGTGGGGGGCATGTATGTTGGGTTAACCTTGACTAGATGAAAGATTTAATGAGTTAAATATGTTTTAGGTCAAAGAAGGTGGTTTTTTGGGTCCATGTGTTTTGGGTATCGCATGGTATTGTCTACATGGATTGCATGTAATGAAGCCTATAAAAGGCTTGGTGAACTCCATTTTAAATGGGCTTGGAGGTAAGCGATGAAGGCTTACTTGGCCAGTTTGGTTGTGTAATATCCCTAAGGACGAACCCAATTGTAAATGTAAATACAAATGTACTTAAGCTGGTGATCTGTTTTGATATCATTTTTGTATGCACATTTCATGGCATAGTGCGTGCATGTACTATGCAGTAAAATGAGGAAGTGTGCACATTCCAGGATATTGTGCATAGCATCTTAAGTGCGCGCGATGTGGAGGCCAGGGAGCCTTTGTGTATATGATATATTTTATAGGCTGGTGAGCCAGTTATTATAAGCTATAATGCTTATGTTTTGATTAGGCCAGATATCCTAGATGTTAAGGGCCAGTGCACCTATTTTTTTACACATCTCATATTTAATATAAAATACATCGATGTGCACAGGTCGACCACGATAAAAGAGATGGGGGACTAAACTCCACTAGTTACGGAGAAGTAGGGGTTAAGTTATGGAAAGGGGATAATCTAGGAAGCTTGAGCCAAAAAGAATATTATATTAATATTTCTTAAATCATAAAGTATGGATAATTATTTTATCCTAAGTTCCAAAGTTGCAGACAAGTGGGCCAAAGTAGCTCCCAACAGGACAAGTGTCAAGTTGGAAACATGCATACATATTGTTGGGACTTAGCTAATTTTCACACTTCCCCATCATTCAGACCATCATCTTTTCCATGATTTCTTCGATAATTCGGCCATGATTCCATGACCATTTTTCACTCACACAGTTAGTTATCCTCCATAATTTCTGTCACTATACGGAGCTTGTATCCATGGCCACAGAGGTTGGTGTAGCTGGTTATATGGGAAGTTGGACTGAAGAAGCGGGTTGTCAGGCCCATGGGATATTGAAGAGGCGGGTTTTCAGGCCCGTGAGAAATTATCTGGGTGAGAGAATTGTTGGGAATTGACTTCATGAAGGTGTTGAACAACAGCTACAGGGCTCTGAGACTTCTTGTTCGGCGTATTGCTGAAGCCCTGGAAGGGAAGTGGGGTAGTTGAGGGATTGTTGATAAGAGAAGGGGTACACTTCCTTGGGTGGGATAGGCATGTGGGGAATGAGGGACTGTAGGCTATTAGTTGAGTGAGCACCTAGGATAGAGTCTTTTTTGGTTTCCATGAGCCTTTAGCCTGGTTAGGAATCCCTTTGCCCGAGTGGAGTTTAGTCCCAGCTCAGGGGTGACTCACTGTTGAGAGTGATGAACAGTGTGGTCTAAGGCTGGGAGGTTCTTGGACGGTCTGTACACAGTTGGTGACATTATTACCAAGATAAGTGCCATTTTTGTGATAAAATTACATGATGCATTATTATTTACGTGTTTATTTTTATGGGTTTATCTTATGCATGGTTATGAATGTCTGTATATTTGTGGGTATTTATTGTATATGCTACATGTGTATCTTTACAGTGATTTTAGTGTGAATTTGTGTATTTATAGATATATTTGTATGCCTACGTTTTACATATAATGCTTCTGCAAGAGTTCTATGTGTGGATATGTTTAAATCACATGCAAATAGAAATTTATGTGACATAGCTCGGTTTGGATGTTGAGTATGTTACAGTATGTCCCGCACAGAGAACGTATGTTTTCTCTGGCATAGCATGGCCCAGAATGGATGGTCGGGGATGGTACAGAATGACTTCAGAGCCAAGTAAAGTGTCTCAGTAATGGAATTTCCTATTGTAAAGTGTAACTTCCTAACTGTCATAACTGAATGGAAGTTATGACAGTTAGGAAGTTAATGAATGAATGACTCCCCCTATCACTCTTCTACAATCATCCTTTTCTTTTCATAACTGAATGACTCCCCCTGTCACTCTTCTCTCTCTACTTTTGACTATTCTCCCCCTTTGTTTCTAAAAGGTTATCTTTTTCTAACAGGGTCTCTTTGTTTTTTATCTCTACAAGATGTCATGTATATCATTTTGTACATCAGAATGTTGTTTTTGCGGATATCGTTGTCCTACTGGAACACTGCTCAATTGTAGCTCATATTATTCAAACAACCCTTAGATCTGCCCATTTCTTCTCATCGATCTCTAACCAGATGTATCCATCTTTATCCAAGATATTTTTTTACTATACATTTCTCTAAAGTTGTCTGGGAAAGTTTACACTATGCTTGTCACATGACTGGCATTATTTTTGCAACAATCAACTTCACTCTTGTTCACTTGTTCAGTCTTTTCTATCCACATCTGTGAGTGTCCTGGTTTCTTGAACTTTGTTCTCTGATCTTCTATTACTGCAACTTAATTTTTCTTCCATGTTCCTTTTACTCCTTTTGTTGTATTGTATAAAGCATTTATCATTGATTTTTTTCTTTAGTTCCAACAGTTATGGCATTTGTGGCCATATCCACCACAACTATAGCATATCATAGTGTAACAATGTGTAGCAATATGTCCAACATGATTGCAGTTCCAACATCTTATACTGTTGTTGAACCTATCAACTTTTTTTCTTCCATGATGCCTACAATCCAAGGCTTTATGACCATATTCATTACAAGAAAAAAAATAACCGTTAAAAACACTCTCATACCTTCTTTGACTCATCCATCAAGGTGTCTCTCTTCTAAACTTGTTTTGAGGTGTACGAGTAGTTTCTAGATGTTTTCCTTGATATGATATTTTAAATTTTGTAGTGTTGCTTTCATTTCTTGAACATGAAAAACATGAGTCATACCTTCTTTCACTTTTTACAAATGAAGGAGTTGTTTCAGACCTATCTTCATCCTTTACAAATGAATGACCTGTGTCAAACATGTTTTCACCTTTTACAAATGAAGGACCTGGATCAGGTTTCTTAGGTGTATTGATTTCTTCCTTGTTATATCCAAAACCATATTTGTCATTTGTTGATCTCTACCTATCCAATATCTCATCCAAGGTCATGGAGTTGTTCATGAACTTGATTTGGGTGTTTGACTTCTCAACCCTCTTTCTAATATTCACAACTTCTGCTTCCAGCTTATGACATGATTCTTCCTTTTTGTTCATCTAGTTCCTCACTACCTCCTCCCTTATTTTGGCTTCTTCAAGTTGTATTTTAAGATTGACATAGCTTTCCCTTAGTTCTTTTAGTTCTGCAAGGTTTTTTCTTGGTTCATCATCTTCCTTACTTTCTTCTTTTGCTTGACAGATTTTCAGTCTTTCGATCTCCTCTTATTTTTCTTTTATTAGATTAGTAACTTCTGTTTTCAATCTTTTGATCTCTTCTTATTTGTTTTCTAACTGAATCTTTTTCTCAGATATGATTTCTTCATTTTCTTTGAGATTTTCTTTCATTTCCAGGATGTTCTTTTGATTGCTAAGCTCATCATCTTCCTTCTTCTTTTCTTTTACTTGACTAATTTATTTCTTTAGATTCTCGATCTCCTCTTATTTTTATTCTAACTGATTATCCTGCTCATATATTATATTTTCATTGTCCTTGAGCAGTTCCTTTATTTCCAAGATATGATTTTGACTCTTTTCAAGAAATTCTTTAGTGTAGTCATGAAGATAGCTATAGTCTGAATCATTATGGTTATAGCGGTATTCACAGAGACTCCAATCAACCTTTTTTTTTGCCTTTGATAGTTCTTCTTCTACTTATTCCATGGGATAAATTCTAACAGAACATTCTTTTATTGTATCAGAGTCTTCTTATTTACTTGTAGGGGAGGATTCAATATCAACATTATTGCAATCGAAATATTGTGGAGATTCTTTACCTTTATTGATGGTTGAGTCTTCCTCTTCATCCTTGATAGGAATGCCGTATGTGTCTTGTCTTTTTATTTGATACATATCTTCTAACTTCAGCCATAAGTCATTGGCGGATGTGCATAGTCCTATCCTTTCCTTGACTGTATATGATAATCCATTGAGAAGAATCTTGAATGCCACTTCATTGTTCTTCCTTGCTCTTCCTTGGACTGTAATCTTGGATAGATTATTTGATGTAGTTAAATCCCAGGGATTTCTTACTACTGAATTCCAAACTGCATATCCTTTTGACTTCAAATATTGTTTCATATTTTCTCTCCATGAGCAATAATCTGTTCCATCAAATAAGGGAGCTTCAATTTTGGAGAGAGGCATATGTCCACCCTTTTCTTGAGAATCTACCTTCTAGTGTTTAAACTGTGCTGAAGGAAAACACTATGATACCAACTGTTGAACACATCACCCACACTCATAGGCGGGGGGGTGAATTAGTTTTTTGACTTTTATAACTTTTCTTCTTGCAAGTTAGCAGTTAAAACATAATTGTACAAATTAAGAACAATCAAATCATAATCATAATGGACACAAGACATACCAGATGTTTGTGTAAGCTTTTGTATAATTGATATGTATATGTATGTGAATATAGTAATATGAATTTTCCCAACACCAACTATTTTTTATCAGCACCAACTGAAGTAAGGAGCACCAACTCCTCGGAGAGCACCAACTCTCAAGCAAAACCCAGCTTACCACAAGACCCAGCTTGTTGATAGAACGCGGTCTATCCAACTAGAGTTTATATAGTAATTCAACTCTAGTAGCAATGATCCATTACTAAATCAACTCTATTTAATGATCATAGGTATACCATAAACGCTCATCACCACACTTCATCTTTTGTCTGAAATTTGTTCCTTCTTTGCTTTATCTTTCCTATGATATCTGCGCCTTCTTCGCTTCTTCTTCTCTCTGATATTCACACATACCTTAGGTTTGCATCCCATTCATTTTTCTAACTGCTCTTTATCAGTGAGCCTATATTTTCCACAAGCTCATCTTCTTCACCAATAACACAATCTAGTGAACCAATCATGGTTGTATTTATAGTTTCTTATGCTCAAACTTCTTTATTTTATTGGGTTGACTTGTGCAACACGTTATAACTAACTTGCTCATTTACAACAACTTTTGGGACCACTAGAGATCATCATTTTGGGTCTTCAACTTTACACTTGGCATACCCTTTACTTTAATAAATCGTTCACAGGTATGGATCTATTTCCTTCATCTCTGTGATTACAGAAATCAGTTCTTCCTTCAAACCATGTTCATATGATCATTGATGTAGAACCACTGGATTATCAATTTACATGACACATTACATTTTGCCTTTTAAATATCTTTACCATATGACCAATAGCATTATTCAAACGCTAAGCAAGACGAGCGTTTGAGCGCTTATCAATTCAACAATCATGATTCAATCTCTTGATGATATGGATGATTGTTGGGACTTCAGGACTTCTCCCTTCGGGTCCTCAGGACTTCGCAACCTTTCAAATCTCCTGAAACATATTTTTCTGAACAGATCAGACGGTTCTCATTTATATCATGTAGCTAGATCAATGGTTATATTCGATCCTTCCATCTATCCTTTCATTGATTAATCTAATGACCAGGACTTAATCAAGAAATGAGATGGATGGCCACCATTCACTTTGAGACTTCAGCTATTATACTTACGCTATCCTTCCACTGTATTTTAATCAACGGTTGAGAATGCACCTGAAGTATTCTTTAGATCGAACGACCCATGTCCACTTCAGGACTTCAGAATTTGAGACTTCAGAGGTTTCTAATAAATGTTGCTCCATTTTCCTCCAGAGTGATCACCTGTTGAGTAAGTCATAAGTGGTGGAGACTGCTTGTTGTTGGTTAATACTTCCACTTACACTATCCTTCCACTGTAGTATATCGACGGTCGAGAATTATCCCAAAGTGATATTCAAGTCGGACGTCTCATGTCCACTTCGAGACTTTGGGCAAGTGTTGGTGGTAAAAATCCCAAAGTAAAAACTCTCGTAGTTATGTAAATTTCTTATGTCACTTGATGACATTTCACGAGATGAGTAGCTTCCATGTCTCACTCAAATTCATGATTTTCACGTACCTAAAATGTCAATTAAACTTGACACTTGTCATTATCTGATTGTACCATGTGTCCTTGTTGATGTAGTCTTACTGACATGGATCTCCTCATGTGGCACATGTTCTTCTCATGGATCTAATGGTTGTCCTAACTCCCAATGTATTTTAGATCGACAACTGAGAGTGACTTCAGACCTTCTTCCTTCGGGACTTCAAGACTTTTGACATTTGTTGGTGGTGAAAACTCCCGAAGTAAATCTCCCAGATTGACGTAACTTATTGACGTCACGTGTTGACATGGCATGAGGAAAATTCCTCTTGACACTTGTCATCATCTGATTATGCCATTTGTATTTGCTGACATGGTCCGTTGACATGGTCTACCACATCTCCTTGCTGACATGGTCTGGCACATGTCCTTGTAGACGTGGTTTGTTGACATGGTCTTCCACATGTCCTTGTAGACATGGTATGCTGACATGGTATTTTGATGTGGTCTTCTGACACATTCTGCTGACGTGTCCTTGTATTCAGGGTCTACTGACGTGGTCTGCCACATGTCCTTATGGACGTGGTCTGCTGACGTGGTATTCTGACATGGTCTTCCACATGTCCTTGTTGACATGGTCTTCTGACCAACAAACTTAATCCAACGGTCATCTTATGTCCTCCAAATCTGATGGTCCTTATTCATTTCAGATTTTCGACTCTTCGAGCTTCAGGTTTTTTAAATCTCAAACTAAAAAATATTGAAGTGATATTTTTCCGGAGCGTAACCTCCTCATATATTTAGAACCTGAAATAAATGTTGTTCTTCGATCATGTTATCAAATCGATGAATCGATCTATCTACAATGCTTCTTTTCCTTGGATTAAATCCAACGGCTCTTATTCTAGCTTATCCTGTCCTTCCACTTATAATGATCCAACCGCTGACGGAAATTTGCATAAATGAGATCTCAGATATTTCACCTCGCTTATCCTATCCTTCCACTCAAAAATGATATGACGGCTGATGGGTATTTGGATAATCGAATTCTCAATCCTTTTGCCTTGCTTATGTTATCCTTCGAATTAAAGTGATTCAATGGTCGTGAAGACTCTCGAAGAATATCAATGTTCAAGGATGATTGTGGAACCACAACTTCCAAGTGGTTTAACTCATCACCCGAGCTCCGCAATTTGAAGTTGTGAATTTGTGGTGAGTCAACCACAATTGTTGATATTCGAGGCTATAAGATATGATGGTCCTGGCTAATTGCAGGATTGGAAATAGCATGATATTTAATCATCCTTTCGATCTTCGCAATCTATCCATGTCGTTGATATGGAGACTATGCATTCGAAGGTCATGAATTAATCCGACATAATCTGATCATTTGTTAGATCAAACACAATTGTCGATATTCAAAGATATAAGATCAGATGGTCCTGACTAATTGTGGGATTGGAAATAGCGAGTCCTTTAATTCTCCTTTCTCTCTCCTCAATTCATCTGTGTTGTTGATCTGGCTTGTAGATCCAACGGTCAAGATCCTCCAATGGTCCTCAATCCCATGGTCACTCATATGATCGACGTTCGTAATATGAGACGATCAACGCATTCAATTTCTTGACTAGATGGTTGTTGAGGCTTGTCACCCTGAGCTTATGCTTTTCCTTCTGATCTTTGATCTCTTCATACTGTTCGCTCCTCCTCCTGAGCTTACACTTTTGATTCTGAGCTTTGATCTCTGCATACTTTTCACTCCTCAAAATTCCCTACCTATGCATACATGGCATTGGCCTTTCTACTTGCACAATTTACCAAATTACTGTTGAGGATATCTCTTTAAAAAACCAGTTTTTAGAGCATGTACACACCATGTTGCACTACTTCCCATGTACATATGCTATTTGCATACTAGAAAACCCACGTGCATATGCTAGATGCATACTAAACAGACTGTGTTTACCTCCAAAAGTTGCAAAAGATAAAAAATTGCAAGGAATTCCGTAGAGTTTACGGGATATCGAGGGTTTCCCAACCAATTCACCCATTGTATCCCATCCCCAAACCAAATAACTATCATTTTGTCATATAAAAGGAGGTTTTGGGGTCCCATTCCAACAACAAGCATTATAACATAGAAATTCTACCAAAATCCCTTCCACCTTTTACCCCAATATTTGCATCCCTCTCTGAGATTTGGCCTCAACATTCCCCCTCCATCCCTCTCTCTATACAATCCCTTCCTTACTTCCCAAGAATATCAGTTGATTGTGAGAGGTATTACATGAATGATGCACTTGGAGCAGTAGTAAGAGGATCCCAGACAAGGTTTGTGGAGCATCTTCCAACGAGAAGGTTGTAACATTTGTAATCTTCACATTTGAATAAAAGAATTTAGTTTATGTCCCAAATATTGTGTTTTTGTGCCAATTTGATTAATGCATTTACATTTGTATCTGAACCCTAACACTGATAAGTAGACATAGAATATTTTGTAGTTTTTTTGTCTAAATTTTTTGTAGGTCATCTTTAGGAGGAGACCACCAGTCCAAGAAACTACAGAGGAGAAGGAGGTCTACATTAGCCGAAAGGACCTAAGGTGCACCATCTTTTCCTTCTCTTATATTTTAAGGTCATATTGTTTGGGGTAGTTTATAAATAGGATTATCTTTTAAGGGAGATCAATTCTATACCTATACTCTGACCCAATATAGTAATAGGGGGATTTTCCCCGCTAGCATCTGGGAAATTAAAAATCCATTTTCAAAGGCTCCTACATATGAGATATACACTGAGATAGATATTGCATTGAGACATATGAATTCATTCCAATATCTGTCAAGGGAAACATGGATACTTCTCGCCCAACTATTGAGAGAATGACTTCATGTTTTGCAAAGAATTGGCTTTCATTTTTTTATAACTATTCCATTCAAACAAAATGTTCATAGGCATATTTTTGTACGGGTTTTGTTCAAGAAAATGAGAATTTGTGCCTCATGAAGTAATGAAAAGATATGCTAGTAAGAAATAAGAAATTTGAATGATTCATTTTGCTAAATGTAATATCCATCTATTAAGCTCATTTTCATCCCATTGAGTCAATTCCAGGTAGTGGTAGTTGAACATTTTCTTAGTTATTGGGATTATCATTTTGATTGGAGATGCATTGGATCCTCATTGTATGGTTGTATTTATTTAACAGTTAGTTAGGTATTGAAACATTGATCTAGTGTATTTCTCCCATGAATCAGTTTCTATTCATTGTATCTATTCTTCCTTTATATATGAAATTTGACATGTGTCCATGCATGGGAAAACAGTTGGAAAAGAATGTGCAGAAATGGTGTGATCAAATATCCAATTGTTATCATATCACAAAAATAGTTCAAACAACTAGAGAACTGGTAACATAGAAGTATGTTAGTTTTAATTTAGAAAATACATAGCAAGAAAAAAAAATCAATTGACATATTCATATTCATTAACGTATATTAGACGTGTTCATGTCAGTAATAGGTACAAAAAATATTTTTTGAACAATTGTTAATATAAAAACTCTTGTCCAATTCCACATGATCTATTATCAAATTCATTTAAAGAGTGAAAAATAATATTTTCTGAAAATTCTAACAAGAGTGAAAAATTGCAGAACATAAATCTTGTATCCATAAATAAACCTGACAAAAGAAAACAGTGGGTTTCAAAAATGAACATTGAATTTGTGTATAATAATAGTACTAAAACCAGTAAAACATGATACAATTGTTGCAATTTTGGGTTCTCAAAACTTAATACATTGAGGCTTCTACAACAATGCATATAGCATTCTCTTTGGAAACTTTAATGTTGTTTTTTCTCTACAGAATTACAATATATAGGAGGGTACATGAAAAATTCTATAACTAGTTCCTGGATTCGGTGGAATCAATAGGAACAACTATATGAAATTGATTGATAAATGATATAAAGGAGAGATATTCTGATGAACTCCAGTAACAATTCTGCTTACTTTTTCTGGTTGCATTTGTCCCTAGTTTTTCCATAAGGAAACTCTGTCTAACATGGTCGCAATTAAAAAGGGATAGGAAATTCCCTTGTTTAATTTTGATCGGTAGATATTTCTAGCAGTTTCCTCTTGTTTGGTTGAAAATTTGGATAAGAAACTGGAAATTGTTTTTGAACATTGTGTTGGACAATTTACAAGTTGTTGAACAATTTCTAGGGTCCATAAATTCAGACTGTTAATACTATTTGTCCATGATTCTATTTTTCATTGCATATCTGTAAGACAATTTGATAATGGAACTAATTTTCCAAGAAATTGCACATGA
>ML796894.1:84948-105960 GCA_009831015.1 Picea engelmannii | reverse complement strand
GAATATTATGGAATCCACATACCCTTTTCCATAGAATATACTAACTAGATCCAAAAACCAAAGACATGAAATATGGTACTACACATATTATAATATATTATCAAGGAAAAAACAAGCTAAATGAAATTTGAACATTTGAAAAACAATTTACAAGTTAAATGAGTACATCAATAAAAAATAGCATACTAACCTTGCAAGTTCAAAATCTGAGCTATGTAGATCGAGAATTGGATTTGTTTAACCGGTGGGTGACGGAAAAAATAAACAGCTTAAACAAAAGCCAAGAACAGTGTCGCAACTATAGCAATTTTGTCGCGAAGTCTCTTAAAGTCACGTATATATAGATAAAAAAGTCAACTAGATGTTAACATCGACCAATGAGATAGGCAAAATTTGCGTCATTATTTCCACGAAAGTTAGTTGCTATAGCGGAGAAAATCCCGACTAGATTTAAATAAGATTTTCATCGATATTGCGACGAACTTTCATGGCAATAGCGATGAAAATCCCGCCATGTTTAAAAAAAATATGAAACTAGTTCAAGCATGGAAAATTTTCATGGAATAATCTACCCATATGTAGTAGTGCACCAAGCATAGGTATCGGTTGTCTTATTATTCATATAATGGAGATTACAACAACTTCACTAATACATTTCTCACTCTGTCTTAGCCTCTACGAGCATACACAAATTTATTGTAATTTACACAAGAAACTAATTCATTTTATGAACTCCTATCCATATTCTAACTTGGTCTATTTAGTTTCAACCAACGCAAAATAATAGGATCCAAATCCATCCTTGGAGGAATTTGTTGTCACCAAATCCCAACAATCTCCACCTTGTCAACAATTAACATGATACCTTGCTCCTTCCTTTTGTTCGTCACCTTTTCTGCAAGCCAAGAGAAGCCAAGCACCATCGTAGCTTCTCTAAAATTAATGGTTTTGTGAACATGTCTACGTAGTTCTCTTTTGTATTAAATTTCTCAAGAGAGGCTCCATGTTCATTGATGACCTGTCTTACAAAATGGTACTTGATAGGTATATGTTTTGTTTTAATGTGGTAGGATGGATTCTTAGCCAAGTGAATAGAACTTTGACTATCACAAAGTCACTTTACTTTGTCCTGTATCCTTCCAAACTCACCAAACAAATTTTTGGCGACGGAAATCACTCCTGGATTGCAGTAGGAGCAGAGCCTGATGCCCATCAATTTATGTCATGATTTTTTTATAAAAGGGGTGATCGAATGGAAGTTAACTCGAACCGATGTTATTCTAACTCTGAAACTAGGTCGGGCATGCATGGGCAAGTGAGTTCTTAGATAAACTTCAGACAGTGAGTTGTAGTAAGGGTGAATAGGGGGAAGACTTGTATAAGAGAATTGCAAAGGCCTGTTGTAAACATCAGGTTTCTAACAGACTGTAGGAGAAAACATCTGAACACAAGATCATCTCACATTCAAACGCAGAAAACCGGAGAATACAATAATGTGACAATAAATCCTGTATCATAACATAATTGCAATAATTTGCATGAATTAGTCGTTCACGAACCCTCTCGGTATGAGATGAAAATTAGAGGGGGAGAGAAGACTGTCTGTCATTAAACAAGAAATCTTACATACAGATGCATAACTAGAGAGCTAGAGTGTCTGTTATCTTTACAATCGGGAGCTTCGCTCTACCATCGATAGTTTGAAAAATATCAAAACTAAGTATATATACTCCTAAACATTTTCCCAATAGAGACCTACTAGACTTTCAGGATGAGGAGTCTCTTCAATCAAATCTGATCTGCACTCCTCTATCATACACCACCTTAATTCTGCATGGCTCGCACCAGGGGGTAGTTGAGTCCTTAAATGCTGAATTAGCGTGTGCATGCTTCCCTGGTGGGTCGAGGACTCGGCGTGGCTTCCATGGAAAGAACCAGTACATAAGACCATCTTGGGTAGACCTTCAGATAGGACGTCCATACCTTGCAATTAATGAGTGAGGTGAGGTTTCAACCACCCTCTCTCTTTTTCATTGGTTCCAAGCAGGTATCAGGATTTAGATCACGTCGAATCGGCATCTGGAGAACACAATGCCCCCCTTCTAAAACTCCACACGGTGCTTTTGGCCCCTTTTGTACAACCCTTTCTACTCCCTCAAGTGACCACGGGCCATGACCCGATGCCTATCTTCCAGAGTGCTTTTGGCATTTCGGGGTTCGTGGATAGGGAGGAGTAGGTCCTTTCTCTTCAAATTCACAATGGGCAAAATGTCGGGAGAGCCTAACGGTCACCATGCATCCCCCACTGCTCTGATGGTCCAAAATTAATTTGGTAATACTGTGGGCCTGGGTCCAAGACGTCTTCGACGCTTCGCGCTTCATGGATATGAAAGAGTTGTTACTTGCGCTTAGAAATCGCGAAGGGCGAAAAGACGAAGAACCTAGTCACACACCATGTGTTCCTCTAGGATGAATGGCTAAGATCACTCTCGGCACTTTGGGACTCATCTTGCCAAATGATAAATATTAGTGCCCCTCCTTCAGGCCTGCTCCCTTGTGACCAGGCGCCAAAACCATGGGCCCGATTCTGGGCACTTTCGGTGCTTTGGGATTCGAGGTTTCGAGATGTGAAATGACGAGGAGTACTTAACCCTCGAACTCCCAAATGTCGACATGGCACGGATGTGTGTCACGTGTCCTTAAGATGAATGGTCGAAGTAGCATTCATTATTTGAAAGGGGGCTGCCTTCATTCCCAGGCTCACTTGACGTGACCTAGCACTAGGACCTTGGGCTCGGCTCCAAAGGTGCCCTCAGCATTTTTTCGATCGACAATTTTAGCTATAATGAATGAGAGGTCCCTTGTCTCCCGAAACACCGATCCTCGCAATGTTGACTGGCTTCCACCTGTCTTAACTGAATCGGGTGACCCAGATCTGCCTTGAGCTATGGGTGCTACCTTTTGTGCTAAATCCCAGGAAACTTGGCAGCCTCAAAATCCCGATGACCGTCGATCAGCTTATAGGTGGATCTCGGTTGCTGACAACAAAACCTCACCCTCTCACTTGACTTGTAACCTAGAAAGGGATTCTCCCGCTCTGCGCTTGGGCGCTTCCTGTGCAACCTGTAGACCTGGGTACTTTTGCGCCCAAGACAAAAATTGTTGCTAACATTAGGCTCCATGGGGGATAGAGTTGCCCCTGTGATGCTCTAAGGACTCGTTTTGCAGTTCCAGTGCCTTACTGTTGGGCTATGGAGTCATTTACTAAGTCGAAAAATAAAAAATAAAAATAAATATAGACAAAGAACCCAAAGGAAAATATTTACAAAACACAGGAGCCACCGCAGGCTCAGAGAAAATATTTCTTTAGAAAATGCCCATTTATTGGGCTGCTGAAAACCTCTTCACCCTCCAAATCTTGCAACCTATATGTGTTGTTCGAGAAAACCTCAGATATTTTGAAGGGGATGATCCAGAGGGCGTCAAACTTGTTGTGTTTGCCTTTATCCTGTCTGGGTGCATCCCACTTAAGTACCAAATCCCCGATCTCAAACTCTTTCTTCTTAACCTTCCTGTCGAAAGACTGTTTGACCCTTTGTTGATGAATGTGAGTTGCGTCCCTTGCCTATTCTCTGATCTATTGTACTTCCATTATTTGATGAATCCTTCTAATCATATGATCTGGCTCTCCTTCATAATCTTGAAAGAACTTCGCCACAGGTAAGGTGAGCTGAGTGGGAAAAATCGCCTTTGCTCCATAGACCATCTGAAAAGGCGAGGTGCCCAGGGATTTCTTCGTTGTCACTTGATCAACACATAGAGAAAATTTCAAATTTGAATCCTAGGCCCTTTTGTTGTCTTCCAATAGTCTTTTGATGATCCTTATCAGGCTTTTGTTGGAGGACTCTGCTAAACCATTGCCCTAGGGATAGTAGGGGGTGGAGTGAATTAGTGAGATCTGGAACTGCTCACAGAACTTAATTAGAGGCTCAGACTTGAAGGAGGCGGCATTATCAGTGATGATCCTGTTGGGACAGCCAAATCTGGCTATGATATCCTCCAGAAAGATGATAATTACTTTGTGTGATGCACTTCTGGTGGGGGTAGCTTCTATCGACTTGGTGAAAAAATATGTTGCAGTCAGGATCCATATGTGTTGGCCACTTGAGGGAGGATGGATTTCCCCGATGAAGTCTAGCCCCCACTATTGAAAAGGTGTTGAAGCCACTACAGGCTTCAGTGGTAGTGGTCTAAGATGCTGCTTTCCTGAGAACTTTTGACATTTGATGTAGGCCCTGACTTCTTTGCAGACATCAACGAATAAAGTGGGCCAGTAATACCCATCCCTGAGGATTTTGTGAGCTGTGGTCTTCCAGAAATGATGCCCTCCACAAAGGCCTTTATGGAAATCAAGCATGACTTTTCGGGCTTCTGGTGGGTTCAAACATCTCAACAACATCCTCGAAGGGTCTCTCTAGTACAAGACTTTCCCCATGAGGCAATATCTGACCACCTTGAGCTTTAAATCTCTCGCCTTACTTTTACCCATTCCATCCAGGGGCTTCAACTCCTGCAGAAAGTACAAAATGTCATGATACCAGGCACATTCTTCCAATGATAAGCCATCCTGAGAGCGTTGGTTGGGTAACTCTGCTTGCTGAGTTCCTGAGCAAGTGTTGATAAAACTAACCCCCAAGGCTTCGCAATTGGATTCAGCCAGTAGCTTGGCTAAACCTTGCCCCTTAACCAACTTGGTGGGATTTATCTCCAAGTCAAATTCCAGGATCCTAGCGATCCATCTGCCTCTTCTCCCATCTATATCGGGTTGTACAAGGATGTCCTTCACAGAAGCTGAAGGAACGTATGTTGTTACCTTTGAGTGCAAGACATAGACTCTGAAAGATTTGAGAGCTTTCACTAAGGCATAGGTTTGTTTCTCCATGATTTCATACCTGATCTCTGCATCTCCTAATGCCTTGCTAAATAAGGCAATGGGTTGCTCTCGCCCTTCCTCATTTATCTACAATAACACCGCTGCTACCGTATCGAAAGAAGAAAAAGAAAAAACTAGGAAGGGCTTGGAATAATCAGGACTACTTAGCATAGGTGCCTCGGTCAGTGCCATTTTTATTTGGACAAAATATTCCCTGGGTTCAGCAGTCCATTTCACTTTGTTTCCCTTTCTGAGCATGGTTGTGATGTGTTTCACCAGTTCAGCAAAATTTGAGATGAATATCCTCAGAAAGTTAATCTTTCCTAAAAAGGCCTGGACTTATTTTTTAGACCTGGGAAGTGACAGGGTTTGAATTGCCTTCACTCTGCTAGGATCAATTCTCACTCCTTCTGCTGATACTATATGGCCTAACATCTTTCCCTCCATCATAGAAAACAAGGATTTCTTGGGATTCAGGGAAAGACCAAACCTCCAGCACTTCGAGAAAACTTTCCTTAAGTGATAGCAGTGCTCTTTATCATACCTGGAGAAGATTGTGATGTCATCTAGGTAGATCACTACAAACTGGTCTTTCTCCCCGATGAAGTCTATATCCATGGCTCACTGAAATGTTTCTCCTGCATTCATTAGTCCAAATGGCATTTTGGCATACATGAATGTGCCCCAAGGAGTGGTGAAGGTTGTCTTTTCCCTGTCCTCAGGCATGACCGATATCTAATTATAGCCAGAAAACCCATCGATCATGGATATCCTGGATGCACCAGTTACCCTCTGTTGTATGTGTTCCATCTTAGGCAAGGGGGTAATTGTCTTTCTTTGAGCTCCTGTTCAGGTTCCTGAAATCGACATAGAACCTGATTTCTCCACTTTTCTTCCTCACCAGGACCAAATTGGCCACCCATTCGGAACATCTCAAGGGGATGATGATCTGGGCCTCTAAAAACTTCTTCACTTCTTTCTCCATGACAGGTAGCAACATGGGATTTATCTGTCTTAGCTTCTACCTAAATGGCCTAGACTCTTCCTTCAGTGGGATCTTGTGCTCAATGAAAGATGTGTCATAAGTCTTGAGGTCTTCATAGGTCCATGCAAACACATCAGCGAATTCCTTTAATAATTCAGTATATTTTGTCCTATGTTCATCGGTCAGGCTACTTGATAATTTGACAAACCTAGGCTCCTCCTGTGTGTGAATGTTGCATTCGACTATATCAGCATCTTCATTTGAAACCTTACCCTTTACTGCCACATCATTCCCATCGAACGGTCTTTCTAAAGGGACTAGTCCCCTCAGAATGTGATTACTAGGCAGCTGAATAATCTGGTGATTAGCAATTTCATTTAACAACACCTCAGGGTGAGTTTCACCTTCCGATTCAGGGTCCTGATCAATGTGAAATGCAAAAAACTCATCAACAGATTGGAAGAATTTTTCGATTTCCAAATCATCTTCAAATACCTTCCAATGCTTGATATTGTCTGGTACAGAGGGCCTATATTTTATTTCAACATCGCTTTTGACCATAGGCGGCAGAGGAACTTTGAGCAAACTAGCTAAGACAGCTAAAGAATCAGCTAAATTATTTTCCCCCCTTGGAATGAAATAAATGTTAAAAGCCAAGAAGAAATTATCAATCAGGTCCCACACCTCATTTCTGTAATTTATGAGTCGGGCATTATTAGCACGATAAGCATTTCTGACTTGCTGGATAATCAACTTAGCATCTCCAAATATTGCTATCTCCTTAATTCCCATTTCCTTTACAGCCCTCATACCAAGAACAAGAGCTTCATACTCCGCCACATTGTTGGTGGTTTTGAATTCCAGCTTGTATGACAGGGATATGGCCTATTAACAAGGTGATATGAAGACCACTCCAGCACCAGTGCCTTCACTAGAAGAAGCTCCGTCGAAAAAAAAATTCCAAACCAAGGGGGTTGGAGGGGGAATCGGATAATCAAGACTGGGATGCTTTCTGACTTGGAAAGGGTCTTCAGGAGCATCAGTGAGCTGCAATAAACTAGACCCCAAATCGGTGTCAAGTGAAAAGATGGGGTGATTGGTGGGGTTTGCTTCATCACTAACAATGTAGGCCAACTGAGCTTCTCTATATAACCTACTTTGTTCCCCTCTGAAGAGTGGAATGGTGGCATGCATGAGATCCATATGTAATGTTCCTCCAAGATTTTTTATCCAAGATCTATACAACAGCATGCCAAATTTGGGGGGGACGTCAGCTACCACAATATCCATGACCACACTCTTCATGGGCAGCTGAAATAAAGAAACCACCAAGTCTTTGATGACTCCTAGACACTGCACTCTCCTTGAATCAAAAGAGTACAAATCATGATAAGTTTTTGTCACCTCTAGTCCTAATTCTCCATTACTATTTTGGGCATAAGGTTATGGGAAGCCCATGAATCCATGAGGCAGTTATGCAGCACTTTATCATGTATGTTCAGGGATGTATAGAAGGGAGGGGATGAATCATCTCTATCTTCTACCATGGGCCCTAGGACAACTATTGGATTTTCATCTTGGATATTTATTGAGTCAGTGGAAGGCTGGGGGGGTTCAGATTGTAGCAGCTTGGAGAGGGACCTTTTGAAATCTTCGTTTTTAACTAGTTCAGATAAGGGTACAAAAATTCTAATCTTCTGAATCTCATGCTCAAAATTGAAGGAGGGAATAGGCTTAGGAGCTTCCCTTACCTCAGTGATAGGTTCCTTGGCTATTGGTGAAGCATCGTGAGTTTTCTTTTCTTTAGTAGTGGTCATTGCATCTTTAGTAGGCCTTTCCGCTATGGGGGGTTGATCTTGATTATCAAAATTCCCTTCTTTCTTTTTAGACTTGAGATTATAACTGTTAGGAGTGTTGCTGGCTTTTTCCCCTCTACTCAACTCGTTGATTTGAGTGTTGATAAGGGATTATTCATATGCAGATTGAGTCAAATGAGGAAATGGAGAAGTGTCCTCGATGCAGTGGATCTCAGGGTCGAGTTCATCCACCTCCTCCCCCTCCTCTTGAGAAACTGGGTTGTTCTAGAGAGGGGTCTAAATCCTCTGATCATCTCTATCTCTGCTCCTTTGTTCCCTGGGAAAAGCTTGTGGCACATTGTTATTAGGCTTCCTGAAACCTCTACTATCTGTATTTTGGGAATTTATGTAGATGGGCTTCCCTTCTAATTCCCACCTCTCCATCCTGGAAGAAAGTGATTTTAGCACTCTAGTTGTCTCTTCTGTCTGAAGGGGCAGGGGAGAGGAACTGGATGGGGAAGCTTCAGGCCTACTGCCTGGATATGTTCCTACCAACGGTGTTCCTAAGTCGGTTAACAGCCAATAAGTTAGATTCTAACTCCACGGCTGCATCCTGCATGTGGGCCAGGGTAGTGACTCTTCTTTCCCTCAACAGGAGGTAGAAATCGGGATCAAAGGCACTAGCATAAGTGATATTTGTTGAGGCTTCGGAGGGTTTTATCTCAGCAGGGATTTTATTTTACATTTTATTGAATCTCTTGGAGAATTCGAAGACAGACTCCTCTTCTTTTCTTTTTAAATACCCAAACTTTGTCATGTAATACATGAAATCTTTTTTATCTCCCCACTGTCTTAAAAAGGAACTATCCAAAGCTTTGATCCCATCGATAGATCTAGGAGGCAGGGCCTTGAACCATTTTCTAGCCTCGCCTTGAAGACTATGTACAAAAATCCTCATCCATACATTTTCATGCATGATAACATTATCATCTGTAAAACTGTAAAATGCTTCTAGGTGTTCTTCTGCAGTTATGTCCCCCTCGCCTGTAAACTTAGGAAGTTGCTTGAGGTAACCATCTGCTGGGAGGGCATTGAGAGGCTAAGGTAACACAAGGGGAGCATACCTAGTGGCTATAATAGCCTCCATTCTGGTCATAGGGGGATTTGCTCCTGCCATAGGGATATTACGTGGAGGAGAAGTCGGAGGAGAAGGAGCCCGAAAAGGGGATATTGGGGATGAGCCTCTGAGGGGAGTGGGAAACAATAGGGGATTTAGGGAGAAGGCTAGCGAGCTTAAGCCGGTGGATGCTTCTCTTTGTGTAGTAGCGGCGATAGTCACAAGAGGAGGAGCGGTAGAGCTAGGAGTGGGGAAATCGTTTGTGGTCCTGGGTCTATGCCAAGGTACAGCTTCAGGGGAGAGGGAAGTGACAAAGATTTCTCCCTCCAATCCGGGACCAGAGGAGGGAACCTCAACAGGAACACTCCTGAAATTCAGGAAACGGGAAACTTCAGAAAGCGATCTGCTAAGAAACTGAGAGGAGAAAATGGAGTTCCTACAGAAGGAGATGGCGGATTACCTGGTTCGGCAGTGACAGCTTATCCTTCAAAGGCCTTTCCTTTTCCGAGAACCACCTCCGGATTAGTTTCCAGTGTAGCTAGAGGCAGCTGTGGGTGGGACCACATGTGCCTGCCTCTGAAAGCCACAGTTGACATGGCAGGTTCGCCACAGTGGATTCATCACAATGGAGTCTCTAGGTGCACGGTAGCAATCTTCGAAGGCTTTGATACCTGATGCACCCTTAGAATCAGAGGCTCAATGTCATCCAATCTCGAGGAAAATTTTCAACTTCGTCCCTGGCAATGGTGCCAGAAATGTTGGCGATGGAAGTCACTCCTGGATTGCAGCAGGAGCAGAGCCCGACGCCCATCAGTTTATTTCATGATTTGTTTATAAAAGGGGTGATCGAATGGAAGTTAACTCGAACCGATGTTATTCTAACTCCAAAACTAGGTCGGGCATGCATGGGCAAGTGAGGTCTTAGATAAACTTCAGACAGTGAGTTGTAGTAAGGGTGAATAGGGGGAAGATTTGTATAAGAGAACTGCAAAGGTCTGTCGTAAACATCAGGTTTCTAACAGACTGTAGGAGAAAACATCTGAATGCAAGATCATCTCACATTCAAATGCAGAAAATCGGAGAATACAATAATGTGACAATAAATCCTGTATCATAACATAATTGGAATAATTCACATGAATCAGTCGTTCACGAACCCTCTCAGTATGAGATGAAAATTAGAGGGGGAGAGAAGATTGTCTGTCATTAAACAATAGATCTTACATACAGATGCATAACCAGAGAGCTAGAGTGTCTATTAGCTTTACAATCGGGAGCTTCGCTCTACCATCGATAGTTTGAAAAATATCAAAACTAAGTATATATACTCCTAAACATTTGCCCAACAGAAACCTACTAGACTTTCAGGATGAGGAGTCTCTTCAATCAAATCTGATCTGCACTCCTCTATCATACGCCACCTTAATTCTGCATGGCTCGTGCCAGGAGATAGTTGAGTCCTTAAATGTTGAATTAGCGTGCGCAAGCTTCCCTGGTGGGTCAAGGACTCGGCGTGGCTTCCATGGAAAGAACCAGTACAGAAGACCATCTCGAGTAGACCTTTAGATAGGACGTCCATACCTTGCAATTAATGAGTGAGGTGAGGTTTCAACCACCCTCTCTCTTTTTCATCTGTTCCAAGCAGGTATAGGGATTTAGATCACGTCGAATCGGCATCTGGAGAACATAGTGCCCCCCTTCTAAAATTCCACGCGGCACTTTTGGCCCCCTTTGTACAACCCTTTCTACTCCCTCAAGTGACCACAGGCCGTGACCCGACGCCTATCTTCCAGAGTGCTTTCGGCGTTTCAGGGTTTGTGGATAGGGAGGAGTAGGTCCCTTCTCTTCAAATTCGCGATGGGAAAAATGTCGGGAGGGCCTAACGATCGCCACGCATCCCCCACTTCTCTGATGGTCCTGAATTAATTCGATAATACTGTGGGCCCGAGTCCGAGATGTCTTCAATGCTTCGTGCTTCGTGGATATGAAAGAGTTGTTACTTGCGCTTCGAAATCGCGAAGGGCGAAAAGACGAAGAACCTAATCGCACACCATGTGTTCCTCCAGGATGAATGGATAAGATCGCTCTCGGCACTTTGGGACTCGTCTTGCCAAATGATAAATATTATTGCCCCTCCTTCAGGCCTACTCCCTTATGACCAGGTGCCAAAACCATCGGCCCGATTCTGGGCACTTTCGGCACTTCGGGATTCAAGGTTTCAAGATGTGAAATGACGAGGAGGGATTACCCCTCGAACTCTCGAATGTTGCCATGGAACGGATGTGCGCTGCGTGTCCTTAAGATGAATGGCCAAAGTAGCATTCGTTATTTGAAAGGGGGCTTCCTTCATTCCTAGGCTCACTTGACGTGACCTAGCGCTAGGACTGTGGGCTCGGCTCCAAAGGTGCCCTCGACATTTCGTCGATCGGCAATTTTAGCTGCAATGAATGGGAGGTCCCTTGTCTCCTGAAACACCGATCCTCGCAATGTTGACTGGTTGCCACCTGTCTTAACTAGATCGAGTGACCCAGATTTTCCTTGAGCTATGGGTGCTACCTTTTGTGCTAAATCCCAGGCAACTTGGCAGCCCCGAAATCCTGATGACCATTGATCAGCCTATAGGTGGATCTCGGTTGCTGACAACAAAACCTCGCCTGCTCGCTTGACTTGTAACCCGAAAAGGGATTCTCCCGCTCTGCACTTGGGCGCTTCCTGTGCAACCTACAGAGCTGGGTACTTTTGCGCCCAAGACAAAAATTGTTGCTAACACAAACCTTTCAACCAAACTACCTCTTTACAAGCATGTGAAGCAGCTATGTATTTTGATTTTGTAGTGGATAAAACAACAATGTTATGTAGCTTTGACATCCAACTAATAGCTCCACCTTTAAGAGTAAATACATACCCTGAAGTCAACCTTCTCTTGTCCAAATCACCTGTAAAATCAGAATCAACATATCCACAGACTAATTCACAACTACTTGTATAATTGATACAGTAATCACTTGTGCCTCTCAAATACCGAAGAATCCATTTCACTGCTACCCAGTGCTCTTTACATGGATTTTCCATATATCTTCTAACGACCCCAACTGCATGTGAAATGTCTGGCTTTGTACTAACCATCGCATACATTATACTTCCTACTACATTAGCATATGGTATTCGAGACATATATTCCTTTTCTTCTTTTGTATTAGGAAATAAACTTGAAGAAATTTTAAAATGGGAATCCAAAGGGACTGAAACTGGTTTCACATCGTTCATACCAAACCTCAAAAGTATCTTCTCAACATAATTTTGTTGTGACAACCAAATCTTATCATTCCTCCTGTCTTTGAATATCTCCATGCCCAAAATATGCCTTGCTACTCCTAGATCTTTCATATCGAACATCCTATCCATCTGATCCTTTAACGTGTTGATCCTAGTTATGCTTTTTCTTTCTAAAATCATATCATCAACATACAATACTAAGATAATGAATATGCAATTATTCAATTTCTTAAAGTAGACACAATGATCATACTCACTTCTTGTATAATTTTGGCTCACCATGGAAGAGTCAAATTTCTTGTACCATTGTCTGGGCGACTGCCTCAAACCATACAATGATTTCTTGAGCCTGCAACAAATTTCTTGTTGTGATTCTGAACGAACCCTTCAGGTTTTTCCATGTAAATTTCCTCATCCAAATATCCATGTAAGAAGACAATTTTAACATCTAACTGCTCCAACTCCAAATCAAGTAATGAAACTAATTCTAACACAATTCGAATTGAAACAAACTTAACAAATGGTGAAAAAATATCATAAAAGTCAATACCTTCTTTCTGAGAATACCCTTTCGCAACTAGACTTTCTTTGTACCTTTCCACCTTATAATCAACACCCTTCTTTAGCTTGTAGACCCACTTGCAACCTACATTTTTTCTGTCTCTTAGAATTTTTACCAGGTCCCATGTGGAATTCATCTTTAATTCCTTCATTTCATCCTTCATTGCTTCTTTCCATTTATCACTATTATAACCCTTCACAACTTCATGATAGCATGAAGGTTCATCATCATTAGTACTTAAAGAAACTAATGAAACAAAATTATCATACCTTCTTGGAGGATTTCTGACCCGCGTAGACCTCCTTAGGGAAGTTTGTGGCTCATCCACAATCTGTCGATTGTTATCATCAACCATGTCTTCCTCTGTAGGAAACACTTCATGAACACCTTCAGAAACTTGTTCATTTTCACTTTCATATGTATTTCAATGGTTTCAAATTGAATATGTTGATACTTAGGTACCTGTTTCATTCGAACATCTACTTCTGATTTGATGAGAGATGATTCATCAAATATTACATCTCTGTTAATGGTGATGTTTTGGGCAGTAGGATACCACAACCTATACCCCTTAATACCATCACCATATCCAACAAAGATAATCCTTTTTTTATTTTGGATCTAATTTAGAACATTGATGTTTCGGAACTAGAGCATAGGCTTCACAACCAAAAACTTTAAGATTAGAATAATTACAAGGGTGACCTTTTCATACCTCTTCAGGAATCTTACACTCTATTGTTGTTGATGGTGATCGATTCACCAAATAACAAGTTGTAGTTACTTCTTCTACCCATATTTCATGTTGCAAGTTAGCATTACTAAGCATACTCCTTTCTCTCTCTAGAAGAGTCTTGTTCATGCATTCAGCATATCCGTTTTGCTGGGGAGTATAGAAAGTGGTTTTATGCCTATCAATCCCAAACTCCTTGCAATAGTTCTCAAATTCCATTGACATAAATTCACCACCATTATCAGTTCTTAAACATTTAATGGACCTACCAGTGCTCTTTTCCATTAAATATCTAAACTGCTTGAAAACAGTAAACACGTCAGCCTTTCTTTTCAACCTATAGATCCACACCTTCCTAGAGAAATCATCTATAAAAGTTACAAAATATGGTGATCCTCCATAAAAAATTGTAGGGGATGGTCCCCAAACATCAGAATGGATATAATCAAGGATTCCTTCACTGGTGTGTCTTCTGTTTTTAAATCTCTGCCTATTCTATTTTCCATAAATACAATGCTTGCAGAAATCTAACTTTAAAGACTTTAGACTAGGAAGTAACTTGCGATAAGATAATACCTTCAATCCTCTTTCGCTCAAATGGCCCAAACATTGATGCCACAGTCGAATAGAATCACTATCATTCTTGGATACTATTGTCGCATGATATAACTCAGTTCTTCCTTCTAACAGAAACAGGTTACCAGTTGTTGGCCCTTGACCAAGTATTGGTAGATCCTTGATCAAGTTTGGCCTATTTTTGGACTTCGACAGCCTGTCAAAGACGAAGCACAAGACGAAGCAGAGATCATGGGATCTCGGCCCCTTTCTAGGTCCTTTTTAGGGTTTGGGATTATGTAATGGGTATGGGATGTCGGCCCATGGATTTACCCATGTTTAGGCCTATTTTGTAAAGTATAAATAGATGTATAGGAAATGTAAGGACAGGCATCTATGTGACGTTAGGCCAATGTGCTAAGTGCTAGGGATTGATCTATGTGATCAAAGGATTGTAAAGTGTTATGTGCATACTGTGTGAAGCTTGCAGAGCTGAGTGCAAGTAACTATAGAAGGCTTAGTGATGTATCCTAGATTGGGGAAGGAGGATATGGAGAGGTGTGCACAGATCTCCTGTCCTATGCGGAGTAGGGTTTTGAGATTTGTGCATGTAACTGATTAACAGAAGATAATAGAAGAGAAGAAGATTTGGTGGATGTAGCCCCAGGGGGGGGAGTGAACCACGTATATGTTGTGTTGCTCTACTTTGTGCATTGTGTCGATGTGCTTATATGTTAATGTGATTAGTGATTTTTTATAAATAGATAGATATGTTGATTCTTTGTGCTTAATGATGTATATGGATGTTAGATATGACTTATATACATATGCTCAGTGCCTGAATTTGTTAGGATCAGATCTATCATGCTAAGTGTTTTTAGATGCTAGATATGGTTGGATATTATGATGCTCTATAATTAGGGTTTGTCTGTGTTGTTACTAAGAACTGAATATTGATGAATGTTTACTACTAAGTGATTTTTTAAGTGTTAGAATCACAGATTTATGTCATAGCAAAGGTTGTAGACATTTGAATCATGCAACCACCCCTGCCTCTACCTTGGGTGAGACTTCATCTGCTTCATAGGTGTTGTCGAAAGGGCTAGCATTTAGGGCTTTGTTGGTTCGCTCTTGAGCGTTGAACCCTGGGTCTACCCCTATTCCAACAAATGGTTTCATTGTCGGGACCTAAAACTGTGAGAATTGGGAACTGAGAAAGAAGAATTTGTGTGAAAAGATCCAACCTGAAATTGTGAAAGCTTTGTGCATAGATCTGTTGCTCTAGTGCACAGTACTCTACTTAGTTTGTGAAGCTCTATGCTAAAGAAGAGAAGACCAATCTAAAGAAAAGAGTTAAGATATGAATGCTTTGTGCTCTGGTAAAGGTAAGAATATTGAAAAATTTTAGATCTAGAAGCTTGGAAACTAGGGCACTGATAGAAGAAATAATATTTTATATGAGTAGATCTGATAATAATAGTGAAAAATATGTTATACCTATGTATAGAAAGAATGTTTGGACTAACAAATGGATGCAAGATCCTAGAAAGAATTTTTTGCAGGTTAACCACTATGATCCTAGCGTGCAGTAGAGGAAAGGTTAGGGATCATTTAAAATAAAGAGAGGATTAACCCTTTGTTACAATTGCAGAAGACCAGGACATATGGCTAAGGAATGCCCTGGTAGAAGACCTAGTTGCCTCTATTGCAAAGCTATGGACCATGAAGTTTTGTATTTCCCTAGAATGATTGTTCAGCTTGAAAGGATGAATATGAGACAAGGGGACCAAAAGAAAAGTCAAGAAACTGATATAATGATAGAACCCCAGAAAGAATCAAAGAAATTATTGCTACAGATAAAAGAAACCCTGAATGATCACCGATATATAAGTTTCTCAGAGGTATTCAAAGAAAAATAATGCATTGAAGTAAGAATAGTAGACTTCAACATTGATTGTGTTCTGGCTAAAGAAACATGGGTGAATATCATGACAGAAAGAACTTGGGAAGTTATAGGAAGGTCTGTTATGATTCCTTCATTAAGAGGAATAGGACTATTCAGAGGAAAGATGATAAAACTATGTGGAAAGATTACCCAGATATCTATGAATGCCAATGGAACTTCGATAGAGGAAGAATTTGAAGTTGTTAAGTTTATTGAGGACAACGCTCCATTTACTATGTTGCTTAGAAAACCTTGGATTGAAAGAGATCGGGCCAAGAAGGAAGAAAAAGAAGTCTTAGAACAAAAGAAGAAAGAGATAAAAGATTTCATGACTAGGAAGATCGAACACTTGATTAAAGAACAGGAGAACACATCGAAGACATTTGAAACCAAATAATTGGTTGTCAAAGTTACAAGAATACCAGAGGACTCCCAGAAGATTGCAGTACCTATTCCAGATACAGATGAAGTATTACCCCTGATTTCTAGGAAAGAATCTCAGCAGCATGAATTTACTCTGCCAAGAGGAGATAAGAATCAGAATGGAAAAAGGAATACCGAAATGAAACTCACTGGGAAAAAGGATAGAAAGATAAGTAAGAAGAGAGATAAGATAGAGAAGTTACAGAAGGATCCAAAAAGAACTTCACAGAAGGAAAATGTGAAAAATTGGAACTTCTTCGGGATATCAGAGCAACGTCACATGGAACTTCGCCATGGAAAAGCAATATAGCTGTTGGGAATAGTATAATTGTTAGAACGACACTCCGAATGGGAAGAAAGGAATTTATGGTCAGAAATATCGCCACCAGACCATTGGGACCATGCCATAATGGACAGAACTGAGTTAATGAAGGCTTATTACCCATTGCAAGCAACCCATTGCCAAGCTATCTATTTATCCCGTCATGCCATGAACCGAGAACACTTTTGCTAAACCGTGAATCTGAGCCCACAGAATAGTTGATTTTTCATAGTGATCATCATGATATTGCCTTCCATCCCGTTTCCTTGAGCAGTTACTCTTTAAACCCGATATTGTTAACACTGAGCATGTATGTTAGACAAGTTGAGCACTGCAGAAAAGATTTTCGAAGAAGTTCTCATCAACCTCATGACTGAAAGAGTAATTTTGATGTTTGTAGGTGTACAATCATCATCAATGAGAGGAGTGAAAGCCTCCCCATCGAATCCTCACGGATCCAGGCCATCTCAACCGATAGAAGAGAAGAGAACCAAACACAGAGATGATCTAGCCAACGTGAAGTTGATCCCATCTATATTACCTAACTATATCCCGCCTCTAGAAGACACGTAAGTCATGATAGTGTACCCAAATATTTCAAGTACACCATGGTCACTGTGTACTTCCCAAAGGGGATACACATAGTTTGAGTGCAACAGGACAAGATCGTAGCGTTGAAGTTCGGTGACTTCAACCTCAGAGATCGCAAAAACTACAACATTCTCACCCGGAAAAATACCTAACCAGGACAAAGGGAAAGAACTCAAAGATAATCCCTTAGCCATGGACGATGAACCTCACTCAGTCCACTTTGTTAAATGTCATGAAAATTCCACACTTCAAAAGACACCAGGAAGTCAATGCCTATGTCAAGTTGCTACTGTCATGTTACCATGGCGGTTATTTATGGCTAGACTATCGTATTATAGTCAATACAATGATGATCCATAGGATCATAGGGTTGAGTAAGCAAGAACCTGACCCACACAAGTTCTACCCAAGAAAATCTATAGATCGCGCTCTAGCACAAAATATTAAGGACACATATGGCGATGTCGAGAAGGGGATGCGAGGCTACAAGGTAGCCTCCATCTAGAATGGCGTAGTGTGCCTAGCATGTTAGTTAATAGATAGGAAGATGGTAGGAAAGAACTGACCCACATAGGTCATAGGCTTCTTCGTTGACCTCGCGGGGAAGTGTTTAGAAGGCTTACAGATGAACTGGGTGAAGTATCTAGTCAATCATCTCGAACTAGACTTTCGCAAGTGTAGGATCAGGGTTATGATTTTCATTTCAGCTCGCTCCTGATCCTTATCACTTTTGTTTCTTGGGAGATGTCGAAAAGTGCGACCTTCTTGGACATCGAGCCATTTGAGTTGCATGCTGCGAAGTTCACTACACTTTGGTAATCAAGCGATATGAACAAATAGTGGCATTTGAACGTTGGTTTTCATACTTATTACCTTCATTTGAAGAGAGTCATTGAATCTGAGCCTCACATGACTCCAAACACCTTACAGAGATTTTGACCCCTGATGAAGTTTAGCACAGATCGGCATTTCATTTACATTACAGCGTGAGCCGATGAACACAAGGAACAACTCCAATCGTACTATAAACTTACAGAAGAGGACCTGGAGGAGATCACTAAGGGCTTGTCCACAAACCTCCTTATCCCCACCAACCCCATAGAGATGTTTGATCCTGAACTAGACAGCCTGGAGACCACTCACAAAGAACAGGACCCACCTGGAACCAGCAGAAGACAAAAGATTGAGGAGGTCCAATATTTAAGCAGCACCTCAGGGAAGACTGCTTCCACGTATCCTGAGTGAGGAGGTGATGGTGATGTAGAAGAGATGAAGGATAGAGAAGCTGAACAAAATAAAGGATAAGTAACACTTCCTAGAGATGAGTCTGACCCCTTGAAGAAGAGGAAGGTTTCTCCCCCGAAACCTTCTTCCTGGAAGAAATCAAGAGCCACCGTGACCAAGATGCAGACTACACTTACTCCTAATGAGTTTGACTTCATCATAGTAGCTCTAAACGATGCTTCACTAGAAATCGCAGAGAAACAAGGAAAAAAGTAGGAGGAATTGTATGATAGAATTGAGGTCGCGCTTTGAGGGGTACAACAGGCTCTTCAATCCAACTGCATAGTCTCCATTGCACCCCTGCCATCGGGAGAACAAGAATTGAGAGATGAGTCAGCCCAACTCCGCCTTCTAGCAGATGCAACTGAAGCTTTCCTTCGATGAGCACAAGAGGAAATATAAAAATCCACCCGAGATTTGACACAACTACAAGGAGTACTTGTAGAACAACACTGAGTTGTAGAGAAGGAGAACATTTCTCTCCAGACAAAGTTTGATGAGGAGAAAGTGCAAATGCCGCAAGAAAAGGAACAGTTTCTCGCAGGGAAACTCAAGGTAAAAGAAGCAGTCAACATAGCACTTCACTCTATGACAGGCTTAGAGCAACAGGTGAAAGACCGTGTTGAGCACCAAGTAGAACAGCTCACAGAAGCCATCCAGTAGCTACAACAAAGAATAGCATATTTAGAGCTTTTCACAATGCCCAACAATCTGCAAGATGTAAGAGATCAAAGAGAATCGATTGCTCGTAGCACAGTTAAGAGAATAAAGGCTCTTCCCATGGAATGTAAGCAACTCAGTGACCACATTACCCAAACTTATGAGAAACTCACTGAGAATGCAGAACTAAAAGCACTGGAGTCATAGCTCCAGGAGCCAAAGCAGCAAGCAGAGACAATATAGGCAGAGTTGAAGCCCCTATCAGTTGTGGAAAGAATAAAACAATCCCAAGAGAAGCGCACTTCCCAGCAGCAGGTTCACACCATTCAGAGAAAATTCATGGAAGTGACTCAAAGACTCCAAATTGTACAAGACAAGGCTTACCAACTGTTCACAAAGATTGAAGGCTAAGGAGCAGAACTAGATCAAGTTGTCGTTGTAGCAAAATAATGCCTAGAAGGACCCGTGAAAGAGGCACTCATCCAAGAGTTCACTAAATAGGAGGCCATGGCACAACAACAAGTTGAATCAATTCAATTCAAACTCGAGGCTTTCGAAGCAGAACTACCCAGATTAGAGTGACTCAGGATGAGTCATGGGTGAGTGTTGGGGGTCTGTTGGCCCTTGAACAGGTTTTGGGAGATCCTTGGTCAAGTTTGACCTATTTTGGGACTTCGACAGCCTATTAAATATGAAGTGCAAGACAAAGAAGATATCGTGATATCTCAGCCCTTTTTTGGGTCCTTTTTAGGGTTTGGGATTATGTAATGGGTATGGGATGTCAGCCCATGGGTTTACCCATGTTTATGCCTATTTTGTAAAGTATAAATAGATGTCTAGGCAATGTAAGAACAGGAATCTATGTGATGTTAGGCCAATGTGATAAGTGCTAGTGATCGATCTATGTGATCAAAGGATTTTAAAGTGCTCTATGCATATTGTGTGAAGCTTGCATAGCTAAGTGCAAGTGATTGTAGAAGGCTTAGTGTTGTATCCTAGCTTGGGGAAGGAGGATCTGGCAAGGTTCTCACAGATCTCCTGTCCTATGTGGAGTGGGATCTTGAGCTTTGTGCATGTAACTAATTAACAAAAGATAATAGAAGAGAAGAAGAGTTAGTGGACATAGCCTCGGGGGGGCGGGGGGGGGTGAACCACATATCTGTTGTGTTGCTCTACTTTTTGCAATGTGTTGATGTGCTTATATGTTAATGTGCTTAGTGCTTTGCTATAGATAGATAGATCTGTTGATCCTTTGTGCTTAATGATGTATATGGATGTTAGATTTGACTTATATACATATGCTCAGTTCCTAAATTTGTTAGGATCTGATCTATCATGTTAAGTGTTGTTAGATGCAAGATCTGGTTAGATATTGCGATGCTCTGTAATTAGGGTTTGTCTATGTTGTTACTAAGAACATAATATTGATGAATTTTTACTGTTAAGTGCTCTATTAAACATTAGAATCACATATATGTGTCCCAGCTAAGGTTGCAGACATCTTAGTCCTATAACCACCCTTGCCTCTACCTCAGGTCAGACTTCATCTACTTCGCAGGTGTTGCCGAAAGGGCCAGTAGTTAGGGTTTTTTTGGTGTGCTCTTGAGTGTTGAACCCTGGGTCTGCCCCTATGCCAACACTAACCTTCTTTTCTTTCATAACCAATAGGATTCCTTTGTATACCTTCATAACTCCACCTTGAACAATACTCTTACATCCTCCAGCATCTAAGACTCCCAAAGAAATTAGGTTCTTCCTTAGCTCAGGTACATGTCTCACATCAGTTAGTATTTTAACAGTTCCATCAAACATCTTAATTCGAATGCTACC
>ML796894.1:42559-68825 GCA_009831015.1 Picea engelmannii | reverse complement strand
GACAATTAAGTAGTTGATTTGAGTTATTATAATCATAGTTAGTATTTTGTAGATATAAGTAGTTAGTAGTTTATAGTTAGATTAGTATAGTTAGTTTTAGTTTGTTTTATTAGTTTCTAGTTTCCTTAGTTTTAGTTTAATTTATTTTATTTAGTTAGTTTGTTTGTTTTAGTTTGTTTTATTAGTTTCTAGTTTCCTTAGTTTTAGTTTAATTTCTTTTATTTAGTTAGTTAGTTTGTTTTAGTTAGTTTTTATTAGTTTCTAGTTTCTTTAGTTTAGATTATATAGCTCAGATCACTTTCTCTTTGGTTTCCTTACGAGACCTTAGAGCGGCCAACGGAGCCGTTAAACTCGTCAGGGTGGTCCATACCAAATGGCTTGGGTTATTTATACAACCCCGGACCGGTTCCACTCTCCCAGCTGACGGATGGACTGTTTCGCCCGTCAACAAGGCATTAACCTAGGCTAGTCGTAAATTGTTCTTCTCAGTTATACCTTTCCAACGGGCTATTGTGCGCTTAAAACAGAGATCGTATGCAAAATTTATGACCCCTAGAAGTTGATGTACTAACTTACCCAAACGGGGCCCACATGACTTTTGGCGCTTCATCTCCTAGGGTTAGGTATTTGGATGTATAGAGTTTTTGACATTCCTGTTTATTGTAAAAGGCCTTCAGAGCCTCATTGTAACTATATTATTTCGAATGAACTCAGATGTCACATCTCTTCTCAGAGATAAGCTGCCACCATTCCAGCAAGCTTGTTTTTCACTGCATTTTACAGTTTCAACTTATTTCCTTATTGAATAGAAAACTAGTTTTACTATATCTCTGTTATTTTGTGTTAAGCATCTGTTAATAATCTTTAGTCATTTAGTTCTGCTCATAAAATCTGGATGAGTGGTATCAGAGCGGTCTGCTCCTTGTTGTCTTAATGCATGTCCCCAACAAGGTCAAAGTACAAAGAATTGGGTCTCGAGCTTGTTTCTCTTGAGGACAAACGATCTCACACGCTCAAGAAGCCTCTCATGGAAGGAGAAAATAAATATGATGGCACAGGATATCCTTTAAAAATGTGGCTTGAGGAATCCCTCACGCAACAGATGAATGAAATGATGGATAGTTTTGCACAAATCCTTCGACGACTACCAACAGGCGACGCATCTTCTTCGAGCAGAGGCGTTGCTCCCTTCAAGGTACAAATAAACTTCGATATTCCTGTATTTGAATTTCAGATAGACGCAAATGCTATAGACAAGTGGGTGAATCTGCTAGAAGGGTATTTTTCTTTCCATAACATTTCGAATAGAGAAAAGATTACTTTTGCGCTCCTCAAAGTCGTTCCCTGTGTCAAATATTGGTGGGAAACTTTCTGTGAGAAAAAGGAAATGGAGGAACCCTCATTATTTCCAGTCATGACCAACTGGGAATCCTTCAAGGATTCTATTAAGGAACAATACTACCCTGTCAGAAGTTATGATGACTTGTATACCAAATGGACCACACTCCAGCAAGAAAGAGACCAAGCAGTGCCAGATTTCACAAATATCTTCCATACCTTGCGCACCAAGATGGGTATCAAAGATTCAAAGTGACATCTGGTGCTCAAGTATCACGGTGCTCTGCATTGATACATCCATACTGAAATGGAATTTTTTGACATCTCGTCCTTGGGTGTGGCCTACCGATATGACGGCAAAATCGAGCAGAAGCTCAAACAAAAGACGTGGCAATTTGGGCCTGGGAACCCCTCACAACAAAAGCCAGGAAAGGGAAGCCCCAACCCACAGAAAAAAGGATAGATAAAATATGGACAGTATCATGACAAACAGTCCAAGCTGCAAGCAAAGAAGGACACCAGAAATACAAAGAAATATACTAGGAAGTGGTGTGACTTCCATAAGATCCCTTGGTATAACACTGTTGACTGCCGCTCAAAGCAGTCACTGATGGTCGAAGTGAAATCCTATGAATTAGATGTGGGTTCTGACTATGATTCAGAACCAGAAAGGGGAAGATGGATCATTGACACGGAAGCCAGTGCCACCGTTTCTACCACCAAGATCTAGCCTAGTGAACCAGACGAGCCATAAGAAGGAGAGCGCATCTTCCATTCACAGATGTGGGTAAAAGGCACCCCACTGCACTTCATCATTGATAGTGTTATCCAAAATAACCTCATCTCAGTTGAGTTCGTCAAGTAGCTAGACCTACCGACAATGCCACACCCACAACCGTACACCATTGGATGGCTCTGCCAAGGAAGCGATCTCCGTGTCAACCAACAATGTCGATTGTCGTATGACATCAAGCCCTTCAAAGATGAGGTATTGTGTGATGTTTCTCCTCTCAAAGTTTGTGATGTTATTTTGGGCCAACATTATTTATGGAAACATCATGTTGTATATGAGTCTAGGCCTCATAGTGTTAGTATTACTTTGAACAGGAAATTGTACAGGATACCCGAGGCAGTCCCACCTAGTGTTATTTCCTTGATCTCTGCCAAGCAATGCAGGAAGGTCATATCTCAAATGGGGAAGTTTGGCTTCTTCATGATTCTCTCTCAGAATGAGCAAAAGATCACAACCACATCCAAGGTCTCTGTGGTCGACCTCTCCACATAGCAAAAGCAATTAGATAAGGTCATGGAAGAATACTCAGATATCTTCTCCTCACCTACTGGGGTACCTCTGCACTGTCAAGTCAAGCAGCCCATCGATCTGACCCCCGACGCACCACTGCCCAATGGGCCAGTCTATCATCTCTCTCTGTTAGAGAATGAGGAGATCAAGTGATAGATCCAAGAACTTCTCCACAAGGGGCACATCCATCCCATATCATCACCTTGCAGGAGCCCAATCGTGTTAGTACAGAAGAAATATGGAACCTGGCAACTCTACATTGATTATCGGGCCCCGAATAAAATCACAGTCAGAAACCAGTACATGATTCCTCGAATCGACGACCTCCTTGATCAACTAATGGGGGACAAATAATTTAGTAAGATTGATATGAAGTCTGGCTACCACCAGGTCTCGATAGAACAGACAGATGTATGGAATACCGCCTTCAATTCAAACAAAGGCCTTTTTGAATGGTTTGTCATGCCCTTTGGTTTGACAAATGCTCCAGCCACTTTCATGAGGATGATGGATGATATCATGTGACAATTCACCAATACTTTTGTAGTGGTGTATCTGGATGACATTATCATTTACAACAAGACTTGGGAAGAACACTTGCAACAAATTCAATAGGTTCTTCACACCCTGCGACAGTACAAGCTATATGCCAACTTGGAAAAATGATCCTCCGGCATGGACAGGTTCCATTACCTGGGCTACATCGTTTGTCAGCATCACGTACATGTGGATCCAACCAATATCCAAGTCATTTGTGATTGGCCAACCCCAACCACACTCACTAACCTTTGGAGCTTCTTAGGCCTTGCCAATTTCTATCGCAGTTCGTGTTGGGATTCTCCCATATTGCATGGGCCCTCAGCCAAATAACCAGGGGTGGTGGTACAGAGAAATTTGTGTGGGTTCAGTCCCAACAACAAGTGTTTGATGATTTGAAGTAGCGCTTGTGCTCAACCCCATTACTTTCACTACAAAACTTGCAACAGGCCTTTGAGATAAAGATAGATGCTTCAGAATATGTTGTGGGCACCGTTCTGACTCAGCACGGCCACCCCATGGCCTATCATAGTGAGACACTATCAGATGTTGTCCGTGAGTACCCTACTTACGACAAAGAAATGTACTCCATTGTGCAAGCTTACCTCAAGTGGAGACATTACATTCTTGGGAAGGATACAATCATCCACATGGATCATAAGACATTGTATTTCATGTAGACACAAGGCAAATTGCAGAATGACCGCCATCAAAAGTGGTCCACATACTTGCAACAATTCCACCTCAACGTCAAGTATAAAACAGGAAGCACTAACCGTGTCATTGATTTCCTCAGCAGACCACCAGTTGCAAAACTCACCATGGTGTTAGACTCTTGCGGCCATGAGACCTCTAGATGGCCCCAAATCTATGAGACAAACCCAGACTTCACCACCACCTACCAAATGTTGCGTGCAAACATAGTTGTCGATAATTTCCATCTTTAGGATGGGTTGTTGTGTCGTCTAGGCCATATTTGTGTTCCATCAAGAGAGCAAGCAAAGATGATGTGTGAATCCCACTACAGTCGAGTGGCAAGACACTTAGACATTGAAAAGACAGTGGCAATGCTACAGAAACATTTCTACTGGCCGAAACTTTGATAGGAGGTCAGCAAGTATATCAGGTCCTGCATTGTCTGCGTTATTTCCAAACCAACCACTAAGAAACAAGGCCTATACACCCCTCTTCCTACTCCTGAAAGTCTGTGGGAATCCATATCAATGGACTACATGTTGGGCCTCTCATCCACCAAGTGGGGAAATGACTTTTTTTTTGTGGTTGTTGATCGCTTTTCTAAGATGGCGATTTTGGTTGCCTGCAAGAAGAGCATCACAGCAGAGGCCACTGCCAAGATCTTCTTTGAATGAGTCTGGGTACATTTTGGAATCCCACAAACCATTATCTCAAATTGGGACATTTGATTTTTAAGCACATTCTAGTCGATCCTCTAGTCGTTGTTGGACACCAATCTCACCAAATCCACGCCCTTCCACCCCCAGAAAGATGGCTAAACCGAGGTTGTAAATTGAATGATCGTGCATATCCTACGTATGTATAATTCCAAGCACCCTCACACATGGGATGAGAGTATTCCCTATGTCCATCATAGCTACAACCGAGCCCTGCATAGCTCAACTGGCCACAACCCCTTTCAGGTGGGGTTGGGATTCCAACCATTAGGTCCCATAGATGTTTCACTTCCCCTTGTGGTCACCTCGACTGACTCATATCCTGCTCTAAATAAAGCTAACAAAGCCACCCAGTTCATTTATCATATCCAACACATCCGCCAATAGGTTCAGGATATCCTACAAAAGTCCAATGACAAGTACAAGTAGCGCCATGATCAACATCGGGTGCCACATAAGTTTCAGGTGGGCGACAAAGTTTGGTTGCACTTGTAGAAAGAACACCTTAAATGACCCCATAGGAATATTCTCCCACTCCTTTATGGGTCGTACACCATCACCAAGATTGTGGGGAATAACAATTTTGAGCTCAACATTCCTCCTTTCCTTGGCTTGCATCCATTGTTCAACACGGATCTCCTTCGGCCTTATTTCCCACCATTATTGGACACCTTAGAAGTAGCAGAACAAATGACACCAATAGAGATCAATCCAAAATGAATACAACAGACATCGAGTGATCAAATTGTGGGCACATGGATCAAGGGCACTCGACAACAAAGGATCTGTCTTTATCGAGTCGTCAAAGCAGGGCAGCTCCTACACCAAGGCAAGTGGCTCACCCGGAGCCAAATTCAATAGAAATTTCCTCATCTGATGGGGTAACTCAATGCAATGGATACAATTTCTTCCTAAGGAGGGAGGATTTATCCAGGTGGATATCGGTGGCCACCCACCTATTCCACTGGCTCGAAAAACAATTTTCCACCTTGGCAGTTTTTCAGGTTCCAAACTTCGGGGGTCGTTTTGAGGCCCTAAACAACATTTTTTGGGATTTAGGGCCCAAGTGACTGTCAAAATCACTAACTTGGACCAGTCATAATTTTTTCTTCTCGATTAGACCTTTCCAATGGGATATCGTGTGCCTAAAATGGAGATCGTATGCAAAAATTATGACCCCGAGAAGTTGATGTACTAACTTACCCAAACGGGGCCCACATGACTTTGGTGCTTCATATCCTAGGGTTAGACTTTTGGATGTCTAGAGTTTTTGACATTCATGTTTATTGTAAAAGGCCTTCAAAGCCTCATTGTAAATTTCTTTTTGCGATTGAGTGCAGTTGTCACATCTCTTCTCAGAGATAAGCCGCCACCATTCCAGCAAGCTTGTTTTTTGTTGCATTTTACAGTTTCAACTTATTTCCTTATTGAATACAAAATCAGTTTTATTGTATCTCTATTATTCTGTGTTAAGAATCTGTTAATAATCTATATTCATTTCGTTCTATTCATAAAATCTGGATCACATTATTCTTCAACTCACTTTTTCTATTACATGCATAAACAACGACATAATTGATAATTAAAAATAAAAATAAAAAACCCACAAAAACACTAAAACTCGAATTTGAGGCATCATATGAAGGAATTTGGCTCCCAAAAAGTGTTTAAATGGATTATGATCTGATAGATCAGATCAGCGTGGTAGTGAAATCTTCGAGATGCAACTCCCTGTAAAATTTCATCCCAATCGGAAATCGAGTCAAAAGTTATGACTCTCAGAAATCCCTACATTTTTTAATGAGATCCTCATTGGAGACACATATATACAAAGAACATTCAATTGAATATTTGTGTCTGAATATATATTGGCAGATCTAAGGAAGTCAGACAAATAAAACGAAGTTCAACGAAGGGAAAAGTTTACAGGAGATGAGTGTACGAAAGAATAGGTATTGTAGCAGTGTCTCTGTGGTAATCCACGAGTTGCAGAAAGGAAAAGGACAGGCATCTGCAAGCAGACAGTGTACAGGTCATGGATATGTGAATAAGGAAATCAGAGGATCATGGATCTAAAACCCAGGTCAAAAGAAGATCAGGGATCTAAAACCCTAGTCGGCTACAGGTTGAAGGTATGTCTTTTATGTCTGTTAGGATGTGTATTCTGAAGAAATCAGGAACATATATGTCTAAGTGATTCATAATCATTTGATTTGGATAAATCCCTTGTGTATATTAATATGAGGTATGTGTGGTTGTAGTCTTGATGATATATCCAAATCAGTAGCAGCAACAAAAGTATTAGAAACAACAACAACAACAGGTTATTATTTACAGTGACATAGGTAGTGACAGATTGGTCTACATTTATAGTTCTGGGCAGTTGGACGAGGCAAGGAAAGGGGGTTGTAGCCTCCTTCTGGTTGGAGCTGGTAAATTAGGGAGTTGGATCTTCCTTCAGGTTGAAGCCTGTAAATAGGAGGTTGGATCCTCCTTCTATTTGTAGCGAGAGAAATATAAAGTTGGTGCTTCCAATGAATCTACTCTTTGATAAATAAGAAAATCATCATGTGGTTTCTCACGCAATGGGTTTCCATGTAAAATTCAGGTGTACTATGTTTATGTTATGTTTATGCATTTAAATATGGTGTTGATGATATATTGAATGCTAATGATAAACTATTGAACATTATTGGAGGTTTTATATTGTTGTTAAAAGTAATTATTGTGCTCATATTGATTCACCACCACCCCTCCCCCTCTCAAAATTAATGACAATATTAACTCTTAAGATTTGATTATCATTGGAGCATCATGATTCTTCGACCTCTTCGAGCATCATGATTCTTCGACCTCTTGGAGCATCATGATTCTTCGAGCATCATGAACTAGTTCCTTATCCTATTGATCAATCAAGAGTTGATTTTTCCTCTTTAGGTCTTTGTTTTCCCTTTTTAATTAATCTATGTTCATTTTGAGATAAGGAACTAAAATTTTGCCTTGTTTGAACTAGCTTATGCTCAACTAAAATTTTGATCAAACCGTAATGGAATAGACTAATGTCCAGGTTTTCCAAGTCCCTCTAGTAAAACTTGGACATTTTGGTTAAGCTTTTGAGCAAGTAGAAGGGAAAATTCAACTCAAACCCTAGAAATTTCATAATAGTAAGATATGGTAATATAATACCAAGGTGTAATGGTCCTCACGGGCAATGAATTGTTATATAACAAAAACTAAATTTTTCCACTTCTTCTTAAGCATATGAACATGCATACCTTTTACATCATAGATCGAATCCGTATATGCTAGGAGTATATCCCAAGTAATGTTTTTTACAATTTTTTTCTTGAACCATTTCTATCCCTTGAGTGGTAACAGAGTGTCGTCTGATATCAAAGCCTCTTCAACCAGCAAGTCCAAGTATCCTACCCAATATTTTATGCCATTGAAAGACTAGGAAACATCCTTGTCAACCTTAATATTATGGCCTCGAAAAGCATGAATGCAAAATCCCCCACCAACCTTTTTTACAAACTTAAAGATATCATTGTATGCTTGGAAAATCTGAGGGCCATCCGGTTCGATCCTTACTACTAGTGCCATGTGGGTTTCAGACATCGTTGGCATGTGATATGAAAACGAGATCAATATAAATCTATCCATTGTGATGGGAATGAAAAAAGAAGGGCATGACTGCCTGAATTGGCACAAGCGTAACATGACTTAATATCATGGCTTGAACTTTCATTTTTCGTTTTACAGGAAAAGGGAATAGGACAATCATATGAAGGAATGATGATACCCACGAATGGTAACACGATTCAAGGAGGAGGTGAGTGTCGAATAATGATCTAATGTTCAATAAAACCATTTCCATGAACTTCATCAAGAGCTTGATGACATATACACGAAAAGAGGTGGTTTCCAGCATTCGATCTCATACATATGCTCGTAAAATTTAACATGTATCTACGAAAAGAGAAACGTGTATCTATGATTGTTGAGTGAATATCAAACATACATATGCTCGTAAAATTTAATAAAAAATCACTAAATGGATAAAGAAAAGAAACCCAAAAATATACAAACATCATCCAACTTTTATAATATTTTGTCGATTCATGATCTTGCAAGAAATGACAGTGATTGGGGAGGACTTTAAATACTAGATTAATTATAAGTCTCACCAATTAAAGGTATTTACAAGGAATTCCATTTCACTTTGATCTCAAAATGAAAGGGGCTTGTTGGGGGGGCAACAATTCGACAGACAATGTCCCTAGGTACTGAGATACTGACATCATGTCAACAAACTAATAGATAGTGTACAATTGACAACACCTGGATGAATGAGGCAAGCGTTATGTGTTGACGTGTACACCATGTCAGATGACGAGGGAGATCCATGTGTCAAGGCATGATTGTGCTAAGTGATATCGTGATTTGCGACTTTTAGGGTGTGGTTCGTGATGCAATATAAGTGCCACATGCCATAAGAGATGGAAGGGGATGATAGTGTCATGTGTCATGAATTAATACATGTGATTAATATTTATTTATTATCATATCCATGTAATGAGTGCCTTAGTGGTCTAATCACAGTCTAACACCTCAAAACAAGTGTTTGACCTTTTAAATTGATTCACAAATCATTTAAAAAACACTGAATTAATAATTTTACAATTACCGGGATGTTGGACTCTTGAGCCACCAAGTTGTTGCTTTGCATTTACATAAACCATGCGTCGGGGGATGATAGTCTGGTACACCAGTATCGGGATATTGTGTGTCGCGGCACCGAGATACCATTTCCCACTCGATTTCATGACATGACGGGGATGATACAATCCACAGTCATTATTTAAAGTGCTCTGATGGCAATGTGCATTTTACGCTTTTTATTTCAACAAATGTTGTTTCAAGTGATTTTTAATTTTTTTCTTAAACATTAATGTGTTGACATTTAAAATGTAAAAAAATTCATTTGTGGGGGGGTAGCTCCCATTTATAATCCCAATGCATAGGGGTTCCTGCAATTACCACAAGCCAATATGTATCACTCTATTTAGACCATGTGATGAAATTGTGAGGGGATAGCTCGTTGATAACCGACGCGCAAATTTCTCATCCGCAATGATTTGAACCATAAATTTATTTATTTACAAAATAAGTATCAATATTGTTGTCTTTATAGTTTGCAATAGATCTGAACCATATATTTATTTATACACAAAATAAATGCAGATTTTATTTTGTTTATATTGATTCAAAATTAAAATTTAATTTTTACAGATAAATTATACATCTTTTATTTATAAAAAAATTATGTAAGTATTTTTTTTTTTTTACAATTAGTTATTCAACCAATATTACATTAATAAAAATATTGTTCTCTCCTTGGCTTCTTTCCAGAGTCTATCCCAAAATGTGGGTCATGTAAATATACATATGGCAATAAAAACAATTTGTCTAACACACAAAAAGCAAAATCAAATCCAGGCATAATTTAAAGCATAAAATTTGTGTTGTTTGATTCAAATTCCATTCCAAAAAACGACAAATATAATTGCTTCTGGTATAGGAGGTATTTTCAACAATGTTAGGCTAAAAGGATCCCAAATTTCTCAACTGAATTATTCAGTCTTAAGCCTCACGAATGATGATGCAATATCCATATTGTTTTCCTAGATGGTCATAAAATTCGAGTACTGTAAATCTAAATACAAAAATAAAAATTCTTGCTAACATATAAAAATTATAATGGTAGACAACAATAGTTTAAAGCATAAACGTTGTGTGGTTTGGTTGGAAATAAATTCCAATAACTTTGAATATAATGGCTTTTGGTATAGCAAACAATTTTAGCAATCAAAAATATTGAGCATATTATTTTTTTCATGATTGTCATAAAATAGATGTTTTCATGATTATGATAAAATAGATGTAAACATCGATAAAATGCAGGTCATTACTTTAGTACATATGGAAGATTAAATAATAGAATTTAGGTTATGATAAAACTTATTTTTTAATAATGGTTTCGAAATAATATGACCTCTGAAATTAACATATGTCCACTTGAATTTGAAACAAAATATATCAAACTTCTATTACTTGAGTTTAATAGTCATTGATATGTATAAGTTAGTTTTCATGTAAGGTTCCTTTAATGCATGCATATTTTATTTCCTTATGTTCKTAAATGTCCACYATTGGATAGCATAGTTAATAGCATAGTTAATGATCAAACTGTACCARGATTTCTTAGGACACTTGGCATCCAGAGGATGAAAAGCTTCCATATAACATTATTGCATGTCTTCCATATTGTTATAACTATTACATTGAAACAAATGTTCATGGGCATGTTTATTTGCAAGTTTTTCTTAGGAAACTAACAATTTGTCTTTGGTGAGAGAATGAAAAGATGGCATTGATACAAACATGTAGCATTGTTTCTTGTTTCCTAACTATTGATGAGAACATGCCCAACAACAGTTTGAAATGAACACATTGTATGATCTTACAATAGAAATAAAATTGCAATACAAGATTCTATTTGGAAATATTGTCAAAAACGATTCAACAAGATGACAAGCCAGAAACATACATATTCATTAACTATTCAGCATACCAACTGCAATATATGCCTAATAGTAAAAAAAAAAAAAAAAAAAAGACTTAGCCATAAATACATTGTTCAAGTTTTGAGTACCAATAAACTCGCAATGCAAGTTTCTACATGGGAATATTGTCAAAAAATTATTTAGTGACAAGTCTTACACACACATATTTTTTTTTTGTTGAGTAAAGATAACACAATACACGTACAATCGAAACCAAAATGACTTACTAAAAGAAACTATTTAAAATAGCACTTGTCTTTTTTGGAGTTTACAATTGCCAATGAGGCTAATGTGCAAATATTTATTTCTTATCAGCTCCATGTAATCAGTGCCCCGTCGGTCTAATCACAGTCGGATGCCTCAATACATGTGTTTGACCTTTTAAATTGATTCACATATCATTTAAAAAACATTGAATTAATAATTTCACAATTATCGAAATGTTGGGCTCTCGAGCCACCGGGTTGTTGCTTTGCATTTACATAAACAATGCACTGAGGGGGAAATAAGTTGGTACACAAGTATCAGGAGATCAGGTGCCAGGGCACCAGGGAAATATTTCCTATTGGATTTCACGATATGGTGGGGCCGAAACAATCCATGATCATGATTTAAAGTATTGTGATGGTGGTGTGCATTTTAACGCCTCTTATTTCAATAAATATTGTTTAAAGTGATTTTTGTTTTTTTTCTTAAAAATCTATATACTAACATTTAAAATGTGAAAAGTGTTATTTGCAAGGGGGTAAACTCTCGTTTATAATCCCAATGAAGAGGGGTGTCTGCAATTACCATAATCCAACATGTGTCCCTCTATTTAGACCATGTGATGAAATTGTGGGGGGTAGATCATTGATAACCAATGCACAAGTTTCCTATGAGCAATAGATATGAACCATAGATTTATTTATTTACAAAATAAGTATAGAGATTGCTCTCTTTATAGTGTGCAATAGATCTTAACCATAGATTTATTTATATACAGAATAAATACAAATATTTCTCTCTTTATACTCCTTCAAAATTAGAATTTAATTTTTATAAATAAATTATATATCTTTTATTTATAAAAAATTATATAAATAATATTATTTTGTATAATTAATTATTCAGTTAGTATTATGTTAATAAAAATATCATTTTCTCCTTGTATTCTTGCTAGAGTCTCTCCCAAAATACGAGTCCTATAAATTTACATATGGTAATAAAAAAATTATATCCAACAAATAAAAAGCAAAATCAAAGCCAACCATAGTTTAAATCATAAGCGTTGTGATGTTTGGTTCAAATTCCATTCCAGAAAACTGCAAATAAGACTCCTTCTGGTATAGGAGGCATTTTCAACGATATTAAGCTGAAAGGATCTCAAATTTCCTAACTGAATTATTCAGTCTTAATCCTCGAGAATGATGATGCAATATCCAAATATCTTTTCCCTCGATGTTCATAAAACTTGAGTATTGTAAATCTAAATAGAATAATAAAAAGTCTTGCTAACATATAAAAAAACAAAATTGTAGACAACAATAGTTTAAAGCATAAACGTTGTGTGGTTTGGTTGGAAATAAATTCCAATAACTTTGAATATAATGGCTTTTGGTATAGCAAACAATTTTAGCAATCAACAATATTGAGCATATTCTTTTTTTCATGGCTATAATAAAATAGATCTAATAATCAATAATACGTGGTTCATTCTTTTAGTAGATGCATATGGCAGATGAAATAATAGAATTTAGGTTATGATAAAACGTATTTGTCAATTAAGGCTACCAAATAATATGACCTCTGAAATTAACATATGTCGCCTTGAATTTGAAACTTATTATATTAAGCTTCTATTACTTGATTTTAATATTCATTGATTTGTATAAGTTTGTTTTCATGTAAGGTTCATTTAATGCGTGCATATTGCATTTCCTTATGTTCTTAAATGTCCACCATTGGATAGCATAGTTAATGATCAAATTGAACTAGGATTTCTTAGGACACTTGGCATTCAGAGGATGAAAATCTTCCATATAGCATTCTTATTTGCCTTCCATATTGTTATAATTATTCCACTGAAACAAATGTTCATGAGCATGTTTATTTTCAATTTTTTCTTAAGAAAGTGAGAATTTGGTGTTGGTGAGAGAATAAAAATATGGCATTGATACAAACATGTAGCGTTGTTTCCTCTCCCCTAACTGTTGATCAGAACATTTCCAGCAACATTTTGCAATAAACACATTGTTCCAGCTTACAGTAGAAATAAGATTGTAATAAAATATTTTATGTGGCCATACTGTCAAAAATGATTCAACAAGATGACAAGACATAAACATATATAGTGGTTAATTGTTCATCATAGTAACTGCAAGATATTCCCAATAGAAACAAAAATGGTTTAGCAACCATAAATGCATTGTTCTATTTTTTAGTATAGATAAACTTGCAATCAAAGTTTCCACATGGGCATATTGTCAAAAAAATATTTAATGACAAGTCTTACACACATATATTTGTTTTTTGTTGAGAAAATCTAATGCAATACAGGTACAATCAAAAACAAAATGGCTTACAAGCAAAAACAATTTAAAATAACACTTTCTTTTTTAGAATTTACAATTGCCAATGAGGCTAATGTGCAAAGATGTTGAATTTCCTTTGAATGCATTATAGGAAAACCTGTAAAGTGAAATGTAAGTTAGAACCAATTTACAATAGTATATGAGGCCAAATACAAGTTAGAATAGTTCAACTAAAATTCTCTGATGTACCTTTTTTCTGTTCAACTAACTTGTTTGTTGTAACTATTTTTTGTTGAGATGATATGAAATACAACATTGTCTTCATTTAATGTAAATTGACCATGTACATGGAAGTCACGTAGCATATACAAAACATCTTCTTTTTTCTAAAGATATGCTTCATATGCCAATTGCCTTAGGGAAGGAAGCACATCTTGCAATATTGGGGCTCTAATTGTGCAATGCACAATGCTCTTGTCTACTATTTGGATGATAACATTGAGGAAATATTTATATTCGGAAGGGAATTTTTCATTGCATACCACATAGTCAATTGTCGTACCATCTATTCATGCACCCACAGAAGTTGCGGAATTGCACTTGGCACACACAAGTTCAAAGAAAGTCAAGTATGCATTTGTTTTTGTCAATGCACCTTCAACCTATGTCCATGACATAATAGTTAATATAGTTGGAAATACAATTTTTATTTGTAAAGATAATTTTGTACAAAAAGTTCATGCATGGAAGTGTCTATGTATAGTTACAATAGTCCTTGAGCATGTTAGTTTTTTCAGATCCTCTACTATGTCTTTTCTCAACTCTGTTATAAATGTTGACTGTGTTGCACGAAAGACGTTTTATTTGAAATCTCTTTTCCTGGTTATATTTTTTTAAATCACAAGGGGAAATTCTCCTCTTTTCAATAGTTGTTCCATTGAAGAAAATAAGTGTGCATATGTGTCGAAAAGTTGAAGCTGTAAAATGGAACATTATAATTGTTATGGAATATGATTGGATACATTTTAGGATGTGAAAATAAGCAAGAAAGAAAAAAGGGACCATATAGAACTCGTATTGTTTCCTTTTCGTTATCCAAGTCACCATCCTTTATATGGAGAATGTTTTGCAATCGAAATTTTTTGCAATATGTTATGGCAGCACCAATGGTTCCAATTGGATACAGGTCTTTATTTTCAACAAATTGTCTTATTGTTGTGTTTGGAATGAAATTGTTTTAAGTACAACATGTTGGTATTGTTTCTACAACACTTGATTCATGTAACAAGATAATACAATCACAGTCACCATGATCATATATAGTTTTTGGTAGTATTTTAAAATATGTAATGGATATGCCATTGCCAGCAATTATTTTTTCCTCGTGTTTCTAAACAAGGTGTGTAGGTGCACTCAATGTAATTGTTACCAATCCCTTGTTGTCAGTGATATCAGCACGTAGTATGTGGTGTGTCCTATTTTCTTTGTCCAATTAAGTGTTATATGTGACCATTATGTCTCCAATGAATATTTGTCCCATTCATCAGTTGTTCATGTCTTCTATTGATACTATACTTGGTGGTGATATTTTGGCCCCGTTGCTAATGTTCAAACATAAGAATTGATATCAAGGACATTTTCTATACATTTTTTTCCTCCATGTCTCTAGAATTAGTGTCACAATTTCAATGAGTTGCATTGGTCAAATTTTAATAGGCATACCTATTAGCATTTGCATCTTGCATTGTATTGTGTTCTTTGTCTCTGCATGCTAGTATTTCATGTGAACTAAGAAAAATGGCATTATATATCACAAACCTATTTATTATGGCATAGGGGAATAAGTAACTGAAAATATCTATTTTCTAAATGCAATAGGAACATAATCCATGAACATTTACACATGTGTTTTTGGTTGTTTTGATGTTTGTGATGATTGACTGCGAACGCTTCCTTCACTTGTCCAATTTTTTCTTCTCCTGACAAAAACATTTGCAGATCAACTATGTAAGGGAATGAACGTGTACAACATATTGTATCCTTCTCTAACATCATTTGACATTGACATATGTTTTTGCGTATAAAAATACAAAAACTATACAACATATCAGCATATCAAGGGCTCCATAATGATTATTGGCATACCTATTGGAAAAAATTTCTTGAATTTTGTCATGTTTTATACTTAGAATATATTTATCCTCTTCAGTTATTGTAAATGTTGCGCTGCCAACAATATACATATTTCAATGTGCGTAAAAATAACGTACTATGTGTGAACAACATGAAATAATGACGTATGACACAAGAGATGAAGGAAACACAGTAAAAGACAAAGGTAGAAGCATGTGTCGTTTTAGTGTTTGTTCCATGGTTGTGTTTGTACAAATTTTTATTGCACAAGAATCTATTGAAAACCAATTTTTTTTCAGAAATTGGATGATACTATGTATGTGACTACAATGCATAAGTTGGCCAATGTAAGAAAGGGAATCCATAAGCATGGTCAATTGATATGTATTGTATCTTTTCTGCATTGGTTACTTACTTATGGACTGTACAATGGAATCCATGATAGAGTTATCTAATCCATTGGAAAGAGAAGAGGAATTTGTATCTATATAAAAAAGATATGGAAGTTTGTTTTGAGAAATTGAAATATGTAATTGTGTAGTTTGTTTTATATAGATTTCATATTTCAAGTAAAAGACAAATTGTATCATGGTCAGTCCAATATGCATCTAGGAAAAATAATGTTGATTGTACCTTGGGCACATTTGACGATACATGATCAATAAGTATTTTTTGTAGATGATTTACCTTCTACAACAAAAATTGGAGACTGTAACTACACAAACTTCTGTAATTTTCTTGTTTTCTCATTGCTTTGTAACATGTCAATGCTAAAGTCTCCTAGAATTACAACGATTTCGTTAAAATGTAAATGGTGCAATGTTGTTGCAATAGTGTTCGTTATGCTGGTCAAAGTTGCATGCAATGCAACATACATATTCAATATTGCAATTTGTGATCCATGAACCATTTCCTTTGTTATCAATGCCTCAACATTTTGTTCTTCAAAATGCATATGTTCCAAAATTGGTATATATTTTTTCACTAGTATCATCACTCCATGTTCAATGCATTTTGATATGCAATTGAAGTTTTGAAATTGCTTATTTTCCATGGACATTGTCATATATGTTTCTTGCAAGAACAAAATATCAGATTGCATTATGTCATAATCATTGAATATATCACCAATATGTTCATTTAGGTTGTGTGTGTTTAGTGAGCAAATTGAAATGCATGATTCTGACTATATTGATTGAGACTCATACTATGCAACCCATTTTGCACTACTTTGAAGGCATTTCATCTCAATGTCAAAAAATTTCTTCACCTTAAATTTTTCGTGAGTAAGAACATTTAGCAAATATAATGACTCTAAGTTTTTTACATGGGACAAGGTTGTGTACACAAAACCATGTTTTTTTTATTCCAATAGGGTAAAATGCAACACTATCAAGTTTCAAACCTTGTGACCTATGCACTATACGTGCACATGCAAGTTGAATTGGAAATTGTTTTCGGATATTCACTTGACCTATCTTTTCTATCATCAATATTGGTTTGCAATGCACAATACAAGTTTGCAAGTATGCATAGTGTCTAAGTTGTAAAGGTAAGCTAACATGTTTTACTGATGATGTCCAATAAGCGGATCATGGAACTTAATCCAGATAATGCCAGTGATATTTTTTTTTGTATATGCTTCGACCACTCCATCTGCACCATTGACCAAGCCATCTTGTGAATCATAATTGCAAGCATATATTTCGACTAGCATGTTCATTTTAAGGACAAGTAGAGAACGCATAGTGGTTGTATGTTGATGGCATGGCATATCGCCATGGTTATATTATTCCACATCAATTGGATTGATCATAATTTCATTTCCAGGCATGAGCGAGAGCATCTTCTTGTTATGCATTGCGACATGCTTGTTTATGTAAAATGTATACATAAATATTAGCTCTTTTGGTGTAGGGCGTATGCAACGTGCATTGATATATAGAAAGTCATCATTTATTTGGTTATTTGTTCGCATTCTGTTCAAAATTGCATTGTAGTTTGTAATTCATAGAATTTTATATTGTGTTCCCAAAAGTTGTATGTCAATAGTTCCATGTTTATTGTAGGATGCTAAAAAAATAGAGAATCTTGCACTGGTTGTACTTGGTAAAGATCACCATAGAAAACCATGTCGATATTTCCAAAGTAATGAGTTTTCATATGTTTTATGTTCCTAAGTGGATTGTCAATAGAATACAGAAATCGACTTCCAACCAAGGAGGATTCATCTATCAAGATATGTTGTAATTCATCGTAAGTCTTAGAGAATATTTATAACATTTCTTTGCTAAGTGGAAACAATTGGGACTTGTTAAAAGGAATTAGAAATGTAGAATGGATTGTTGTCCCACCTGCATTGTTGTAACACACCCACTATGGAATTCAATATTTTTCGGCCTTTTTCATCTTTTCTCCGATGAACAGAATTCCACGAATCCCTATGGGACCTGATACAGACCTTGCCATCCCTTATCCATACTCATATGATCAGCGGCTATGACCACAAGTCTTACCGGAGAGGTGCTCCCAGCTTTCCCGATTCGAAAAAATCGCGATGCATGTATTCCCTTGTTCATTTCGGGGTTTCATCCATCGAAATTTTTTGTCTAGCGAACACGAGGAAAACTGACCTTTGGAGATCCCAGGTACCGAAACACCAAAACCATGTGTGCTAGTCCATTTCGGGACTTCGCCTATCGGTATTTCGCAATATGCGAGGACATGAGGATTTCTCATCTGGATCTCCTAGAAGTCGAAACTCGTAAACATCATAACTTGTCCATGCTCTATCATTTCGGCATTTCACGAGTCGGGATTTTGGGAGTCATGAGCACAAGAGACTTGCCTCCAGATATCCCGAGTGCCGAAACACCAAAGCATTAAATTCTATTCATGCTATACTCATTTTGGGGTTTCATACTTCGGGATTTCGCGATATGCGATGACAAGAGGTTTTACTCATAGGTATCCCGGATGTTGAAACACCGAACCACCATATCTCATCCACGCTACTATCATTTCAGGGTTTCGTCCATCGGGATTTTGCGATATGCGAGAATCATGAGGTCTTGCACCTGGGTTTCCCGAGAGCCGAAACTCTGAAACATCGAACTCTGAAATACACTATACTATTTCGGGATTTTGCAAGTCAGGATTTCAGGGCTTACGAGTACGAGAAGACTAACCCTTGGGTTTCCCAGTTGTCGAAACACCGAAACACCAAGGCTTACCCATGATATACCTTTTTGAGGTTTCATACTTCAGGATTTCGCGATGTGCGATGACAAGAGGTCTCGCATATGAGTTTTTCGGGGGCCAAAGTTCTGAAACGCCGATATATATATATATATATATATATATATATATATATATATATATATATATATATATATATATATGAGGCTAAGTTCTTTTCGGGATTTCCCAAGTCGGGATTTCAGGAGTCGTGAGGAGAAAGGTTCTTACCCTCTGATCGCCCGAGTGCCGAAAAGTCGAAACGCTTACCGGCCGCCACGTGTACTCTACAGTTGGACGGTCTAGGTACTACCATGGGTCTTGGGATCGACGGTCCCAATTTCTTCGTTACTTGCGAAGGTTAAAAAGGGGGTCGAGGCATTATCGCCTGCGTTCCTTCATTCAATTTAATGGTCGTAATAGACCTTAGATCCTCTAAAAGGATCTCATTCATGCATTTAGCAAGAGGGAGGGTATCCTGGGTACCTAACCACTGAAAGGTCCTAACTCATCCACACGTTTTCATTTCGGGATTTTGCGGGTCAGGGTTTTGAGACTTGTGGATACAAGAGGATTCGCACCTAGATACTCTGGGTGCCGAAACTCCGAAAACTCTTAATTTACCCCCACGCTAATATTTCAGGATTTCGCAAGTTGGGGTTTTGGGACTTGCGAGTGCAAGGGAACTCACGCTTGGGTATTCTGGGTATCGAAATGCCAAAATGTTGGAGTCTACGAGGATTATTCTCCCTCATACAAGATTTTAAGACTTAAACTTATAACATCCTCCTTTGGATCCTCAGGCAATTTACACCAGGTTTTGAAGACCAAACTGGAATATCTTCTAGGAGGTAAGGAAGTGATCTTGAAAGGGTGCCTTCATGGGGAAATCTATCCAAGGCATCAGGTAAGAAAAACACGGGAACAAATCTCCCGAGAGAAGATTTGAAAATCAATATTAGTTCAATATATATTTATATATAAACATAAGCCATACGTGGTCTTTCCAATAAAAGCATGCAACCATCATTTTTGATCAAAACACCATGCAGATAGTCTTATACTGAAACCATTCATAATTGCATAGGCTATGAGCATACTTGTCAGCCTATAAATTTCAAGATACAAGATATAAAACACTTATCAGAAAAACATCGGGTTTGATTCAACTGCTGAGAGGGGTGCTCGTTTCCACCCAACCGTAGGCTCAGCGACTCCGAATGGATTTACCACTAGCCACCCCCGAGCTAGAACACGATGTTGGAGACTCTCTGTCTCTGTTCTTCAACAATTGAGAACAAAGGTTACTCTCCTTCTTCTATGCTATCACTCACTCTGTATTTTGTTCCAGAGTTCTTCCAATCTTTCCCTGCGATCTCCCCCTCGTGTTCGTCCCCTCCCACACCTTTTACCTGCCCTTTCTTCTTCGGCGAGGTTGTGTGTGGCATGAATTTCCCTGCAGTGGTCAGGTCTGAGGCCTCCACGGATGGGTGGTTCACCCCCATCTCTCATTAACTCATGAGGAGCCTCTTCACCTACCATCCTGGTGAGTAATTCATTTCGGGGCTAGCGAGCCACTCTTGGTTCTCCAGGCCAGTGAAGACCAAATATGGTATTTCTTTTGGTGGAAGTTAACACTACCATTCCAGGTGCCTTTCACCACCTTTCTTCAGCCATCGTGGTCTCTTTTTTAGCACATCCCCCTCTCAGCAGTCTTGCATCACATATATATTTATATATATAATGTTAATTTATATTCGTCGACCTTGTATACTAAGGTCCATTCAAAAATCACACATTCACATCTTTGAGTTTGCCACAATTCTTGGCCAGCATAATTATTTTTACAGACTGGGGGAAACAGGGTGTTACAATTCCCTCCCCCTTAAAGGAACATCGTGCTCGATGTTCTATCTATCATCATGACATGTATGTATAGAGGTAAAAAAAATTGGATATGCTTGTTTCATGGCATCCTCCATTTCCCATGTAGCCTCATCTGGGCCAAAATGTCTCCACTGCACCTTGACCTGTGCAATGGTTCGGTTCCAGAGCGGGGTTTCCTTTCTATCCAGTATGCATTGAGGTTCTGGTAGGAATTCTCCCTCCAGTTCCACCTGGATCATAGACCAGTCAATTATATGATTAGAATCATGTACATATTTCTTCAATAATGAAACATGGAAAACATTATGTGCCTTTACTATGGGAGGAAGTGCTAGCCTATAGGCTATAGGTCCCACTCTATCTAGAACCTCAAAGGGTCCACAATACCGAGGTGCCAACTTGGCACAGGTTCCCATTTTCAGATAACTCTTCCTGGGCCTAATTCTGAGATATACATGGTCTCCCGTCTTGAACTCTCTTGGAGTTCTCTTTTGGTCGGCGTAACTTTTCTGTCGATTCTGAGTGACCTTCAGGTTTTGTTTTATCTGAGTCACTTGATGTTCCATTTCTTCCAACATGTCGGGTCCAAATGAAATTATGTTTACGGGATTACTCCAACTGATAGGAGTGTTGCACAGCCTACCATATAGGACTTCGAAAGGGCTCATCTTTAAGGATTCTTGGTAGTCGTTGTTGTAGGTGAATTCCACCAGTGGTAGGAAATCTTCCCACCTTTTGGATTGATGCATTACATGCATTATTAGCATGTCTTCTAGTATTTGGTTCACTCTTTCTGTCTGTCTTTCAGTTTGAGGGTGATAGGCGGTGCTAAACAACAACTTGGTCTCTAAACCAGCGATTAGTGACTTCCAAAAGTTGGAAGTAAATTTCATGTCTCTGTCAGGCACGATCTATTTCGGCATACCATGCAGTCTGAATATCTCCTTCATGAATACCTGAGCGATGTCTATTGCCTTGCAAGTTGACTTGACGGGGATAAAGTGAGCAGACTTGCTCAATTTATCCACCACTACCATGATGGCATCATTCTGTTTGGTCGAGGTTGGCAATCCGGTGATGAAATCCATGGAGATGGTTTCCCATTTCCATTCTGGGATTGGTAGAGGTTGTAATAGTCCTGCTGGGTGTCGGTGTTTTGCTTTTACCTGTTGGAATTCTATGCATTTGGCTAGGTACTCAGCTATGTCTTTCTTCAATCCAGGCCAATAGAATTGTTTCTTGGTGGCCGTGATCATCTTATGGTATCCTGGACGACCAGCATGGGGTCTTTTATGTAGCTCATCCAGTATGAACCTCTTCAAGTCGTCACAATCTAGGATATGTAATCTGCTTCAATAAGTGAGCAGACCTCCTTCCATCATCTGGTAGCCTCCATACTTTATCCCTGTGGGTTCTTGTTGTAGGTACAAGGGCAGGGTCTGGACGAAAGGATCTGTTTCTTATGCATTTCTGACTCTTTCTTTGACATCCGTCTCACAGGTACTCACAGCGGCCAGGTGAATTGTTTTGATACTTCTGCTAAGGGCGTCAGCCACCCTATTTTCCTTCCCTTTAATGTGTTTGATTTTGAAATCAAACTCGCTAAGGAGGGCCATCCACCTAGCTTGTCTAGCATTGAGCTTTGGTTGGTCAAACAAATATCACAATCCATAGTGATCGGTCATAAGTACAAATTTTCTTCCCAGGAGGTAGTGCCTCCACATTTTCAAGGCCTGCACTATGGCAGGTGTTAGGACCACACAATGTACCTTTTTGCCTATACTTTTTGACACCATTATACTCTTGATCACCTACATTTAGACTCATACTATCACTTTATCTGATCATCTCAAAGGTATACAACGTCCCTTCTCATTACTATACGTTTAATCTGTTTGGCATGATATTTTACATCACTCTCGTACTTAAATATTGATTAGAAATGCATAAGTGTCCAAAACTACAGATTAGCATTTGAGGCCTATTGCTGAAACACAGAACTGTCCAAGGTCGTTGTTGCTGAAACACAGAACTGATGTTGAAACACGGAGCTGCTATACAGTCCGAGGTCCCAGATGCTGAAACACGAAGCTTCCTTATAGTTTGAGGATGCAGATGTTGAAACACAGAGTCGTTACACAGTCCAGAGTCATAAATGCTGAAACACAGAGCTGTTTTGACGGGCGAAATTGACCGTCCGTCAACTGGGAGAGTGGAACCGGTCCGGGGTTGTCTAAATAACCCAAGTCGTTTGGAATGGACCACCCTGACGAGTTTAACGGCTCTGTTGGCCGCTCTAAGGTCTCGTATGGAAACCAAAGAGAAATGATCTGAGCTAAGAAATCTAACTAATCTAAATAAACAAACTAAATTATAACTGAATACAAGAAACTAACTAAAATAAAGGAAACTAGAAACTAATAAAGTAAACTAAACTAACTATAAACTACTAACTACTTATATATGCAAGATACTAACTATGATTATAATAACTCAAATCAACTACCTAATTATCAGCTATGATATTCCTTATTCACAAATGTACACTATGGACAAACTACAAATTTAATTAAAACCTGCAAAACTCATGTGTTCGCTGCCCAGAGACAGCCAAGAATCTCTTCTTTTATCTTTTATGTTTTATGAAAAGGAAGCACAAACTACTGAAATTAAACAATCTAATATATATTACTGAAATTAAACAATGTAATATAAATCTGACTAAACTATCATTTATATTAAACTACTTAACATAAACAGTAAACATCTAACTAATTGACCTGGAAACGCTCCAAGTCTGCCCTGTGTAGGATGACTTCTTAAGCTGATTGGAGGAAGAAATTCACACCATTTAGTCCTTAAGCTTCTCGAAAACGATCAGCTATGTTGCTTCTTGAAGTATGTTACAGGACAAACAAGACATAAAAGAAATCATAACAGTTTTCTGATGATAAATCTCAGCAATAAGGGAAACCTATTATGCAGAAAATTTATATAAAAATTCAATCTATGAAGAAGACAAAGCTATCATTCATAAAATGAACCCACAACTGTTATGTTCTTTATTTCTGTGGAAGCAACAAGATATGTGTAATAGTAAGAAATTATATCACTTACATTTGATTTAGATAGCAAAGTAATACTAAACCATAAACAAAATGATATACAAAACTTGGAACAAAGTGTCGATATATTGAAAAGAAAAAGCTACGACAAAACATCAATTCTTCTCTAGTTTGAATCAGAATTGCATATCCTTGTTCTCCCACAACTGAGGATCATAGATTATTACAAAACCATAGGTTTATATAGGTTTCTCACAAGGTAAAACATCCTTGTGAATAATAGTAAAGAGTTTTACACAATCTGGGAATAATCCCAAAATCCCTCAAACTAAGTAACTAAAAATGCAGGTGAAATCCTTAAGATATCCTCCAACTACTCCTCATATCTATTTCCAATTCGAATCTTCCTGCAATAGACACCAAAAATCAAGTTAGAAGAATATTTTATTAAGAAAACAATAAAATTTTGACTCCACAGACTCAGCTACAAAATCATCTGATTCTGTAGCTAGTCAAGAATAGCCAACAAGACCAGATCTCAATCAAATAAAATCAAATCGAATCATCTTTTAATAACCTTAAAAACGAATTACTAATATTTATCATGATAATCATTCACTTGTTATAGCTGTCATGATATAACAACAGATTCGTATTGTTCAATTAAACGCACAGGTGGAAAGACTGCTATGATTATATGTAAAACGAAATCATATGCAATCAGCATCAACCCAGCCAAATTCGTGATTAATTTCTAGCACGGTCCACAGACAGGATCGTAATAGAATCAACAGATATTACAATTGTAAACTGGGCAAATAATCAAAGGGAATCACAACTGAGTTTAATTATAGGAATAAATCGTTAAGCATATTCATTGCAAACGAATTGATAACATGGTGGAATAATCCAATGCGAATTAACCTGTTGAATATAACTGTTATGAATTGAATCCATATCAAAACTGTTGCTAATCGTGGCATATACATCATAACAAAATCGAATTGAAATGTGATTGCTTTTCAAAACTGACATATGAGAAACGGCCTCTGTCTAAAATAGATACAACGAATTCCACTTGACAGCAGAGTATCTATTTTGGCTAAATAAATCAAATCAAATACACACCACTAACCATTACAATCTAATAAAAATCTATGAACAAATCAAATCGAAAATATTTCTATTTTTATCAAAACGAAACTCTTATATCAATCCTGGTGACTCACAAAACTAGAAATGATGTTGAGATACATACCAGGGTAGAATGAAAATGCTTCTTCTGACAGACTAATTGATGAATCTGAGATGATCAATGGTTTCAACAAGAAGTTGAAGCACAAGGTTGAACAGGCAGAAGGGATTTGAAGCACAGATTTGGAGAAATGATAAGCATTCTGGCAAATGTTCACAGACTCAAAACGCATGTTCCAGCCACTGAAAAATTGACCTGGAAAACGAGAGCTAGATCTCTGTATCCACTCAATTTCTGAGAAAACCGCCCATGATGAGGGTAAAGGGGCTAAAAATGGTTTTGGGTTTTCAACCGTTCGATCTGATTCAACACCATTTGCCCAGAATCGCTCACGCAAAAACGTGACTCTGGGAGCAAATTCGGGGCAGTTTTCTCTGGCAAAATGAAACCAACACCAACTCTGAAAATCATGAGGGTTCAATTGGCCCTTCAGTATCTAGGAGATAACACACCGAGATCTGGGCTAAGGGACAAGGGTTTGAACAGAGTAGGCTTAGATATTCTCCCAAAAATCAATAGAGGTAACCCTGGTAAGGAGGCAAGCATCAATGCAAAGTGTGTGAGGGTGATAGAGTTTGCTTCTGCCATGCATAAGAGTTATTGTCAATAGTACCACCGCCAATTTCATAGCTATTCAAATCGTAATGATGGATTATCTATCAATTCATGTGTATAACTAATCAAAATCCAACCAATACATGCCAACACTTATCATAGTGTTCAAAACATTCATCGTATAGGTTAACACCAAAATTATATATGTGCCCATGTATCAATCAACATTCAACCAAAGTGCCAAACCGAATTCATATAGTCAACAAGCCTAAGTTTATGAAACTTATCATAAGGGTTATATCACATGTATATAAAAAGTTTAATCAAAACCTTATGTATTTTCAAAGATTTAATGATCGGGCAAGTCATACAAAGTTCAAATCCCAAGATTAATGTATTGCAAAC
>ML796894.1:0-35020 GCA_009831015.1 Picea engelmannii | reverse complement strand
AGGTGGAAAGCACAAACAAAGTAATAGAAGCCATTCTCACAAAAACAGTGAAGGAAAGTAGAAAGGATTGGTCCTACAGGCTCCTTGAAGCACTATGGGCCTACAGAACTACCTGGAGAAATACTACAGGATTTTCTCCCTATAAATTGGTCTATGGAAAGAGTGTCGTCTTTCCTGTGGAATTTGAGATAAAAACCTTAAGGACTGCTTTAGCTGCCAACCTTGATCTAACTAATGCACAGACAGCCAAGCTGCAGCAGCTTAATGAACTAGAGGAGAAAAGACTAGATGCCATTCAACAAACAACCATAATTCAACAGCAAAGATCACAATGGCATGACAAAAATATCAAAAACAAGCAGTTCCAAAAAGGTAATTGGGCTCTACTGTATGATTCCCAATTCAAAGAATTTCAAGGGAAACTACGTACAAGATGGTTGGGACCTTACGAAGTAGACACAATTTTCCCTAATGGAACAGTAAGGCTCCTCACAGTCGATGACTCCAGAACTCTGTTATTTGTAAATGGTCATCGGCTCCGTCTATACCAGCAACCTATTTCTAAAGAAGATTTTAAGGCCACATGCATGGAAGACGCTCATCTTCTCTTCGTTGAGGGGGTTTCTACCCCTAATAACAATTAATTCTTTCAAGATTGATTTTATTTAGTGTTAGATTAGATTATATTAGATTTCATTTTCTAATAATCCCTGTCAAGAAATACCACGCTACAGCTATTTTTGCAGATTCCCGATCGAAGCATAGCCACCAGAAGAGGACGATTCCACTTCAAAGAGATGAGCCTTCACGATGTTGAAACACCGTTGTTCAGCACTGTTAACTTTTCACGATGATGAAACACAGTTGTTCAGCGATAACCTTCATGCTGCTGAAACACCACTGGTCAACCCTCTTGACTTGCTTCTGAGGCCGAACAACCACCATTCTCCACTTTCTACTTTTCTCTGTTGTCGGAACACCACTGTCATAAATCCGCCCTTCTTCTCCATTACTGAAACACCGAACTCACACTTTCTTTCCCCCACCACGACTCGACAACCTTTTTACTTCCTCATCATCCTTCATTGACGAAACAACTTCGTCCAGCAATTGTTTCGCCTTTCCCCTTCCGATGCTGCAACACCATTGCTCAACACTGTTGACCTTTTGCCCCGATGCTGAAACACCACTGTTCAACACTTTTTCTTCCCACTCCTAGAGCACTACAGTCCACCATTTCCCCACCCCCCATCATTAACGAAACAACTCCGTCCAGCAATTGTTTCGCCTTTTCTTTTTCCGTTGCTGAAACACCATTGTCAGCAACCCTTCATCATTTTTTTCACGATGCTGAAACACCACTGTTCAGCACGTTTGACTGTTCTTCATTCACGATGCTGAAACACCACTGTTCAGCACGATTGACTTTTTTTCCCGATGTTGAAACACCACTGTTCAGCACTTTCAACTTTCTTCGATGTTGAAACACCATCGTTCAGCACTTTTTGACTTTCTTCCGATACTGAAACACGAGTCATCAGCAGTTCTTCATCTACAGCAATTGTTTCGTTCTTCTCTGTTGCTGAAACACCAGTCTTTCACCATCATCCATCAGCAAGATTTTACGCCCTCAAATTATAGTTCAACTTTCTAAACAGAAAACCCTCGACACAATCAAAAGTCACCGCCATAACAGGACCACCACGGACAGGCATTATATCTGGTTGGTTGAACGAATCAAATGGTAAGGCGAGGTATGTAAATATTGTGTAATTCAGATTAGACTATAGTTAATGAGAAAGATTTTAAGCCATTAAGACCATTTAAGTGCCATTATTACTAATCGCACTTAACGGGAGGGGAAGTACACGTCAAATCCACGATACCATCATTTTCTCCGATTTTATCGCCGCCATCCCCATTTCATCACCTTTTTGCGCATTTAAACACTATTCCTGCATATAACCCCTCAGAAAACTTACCTTGTGCCAGAGTTGATACACAAACTCTCGACGCTGTATCTTACTAAGCTAGTAGCCATGGGAGGAGCTGTCATCCGCAAAGAACCCGCCACCATAGCGCTGCTCGAACACTATCCAGCAACATATCAAATCTTCGAGCAAGCAGGCTGGCTTAATTACTTCTGCAGGCTTCAAGGATATAATGAACGGTAGGTACTACAGTTCGCCCAAAATCTTCAGGAGAACCATTTTGTCGTCGCAGGCATCCGAATATCTGTAACAGAGAAAGACATATCAGAGGTCTCAAGCCTCCCCATTGATGGCACTCGAACGTTCAGCCGAAATCATATCATCGGGGATGTCTAGCAGAGCTTCTTCCTGCCTGAGGAAAGAATTGTATTGAAGGGCAGAGGCGTTCAGCTCAGTTCACTGCCACCCCCGTGGCCGGAGGTCGCCAGATTCATCAAGCACTACCTGACCTTCGAAGGTCGCTATCAGGTAGTCTATTAGCACGACTTCCTTTTGCTTTCTCATTTAAGGCATAACAGACGGGTCAATCTCCCCTACTATTTGTTGGGCTGTTTAAAGAATATGGCACATTACTGTCGAAAGGAAAAAGATCCAACCCAATCACTTACCCACCATCGTCTTATTCAATTACTCATCAACAGGGATTGTGAAAAACAAAACTGTCTACTAAATAACCCGCCCATAAACCCTCAACCAGCTGCTGAAATTCCCCAGGAGCAGCAACAACAAAACCCCCCAGACGCCCCTGAAGTACCCCATATTCTGCCCACAGACCCAACCAGTCCAGATATTTCCCCTACCCCACCTAATCCACCACATACCCTACCAGAGTCATCCACTCTCGCCCTCCATATTCTTAGTGATGACTCTGAACCAGAAAATATCCCCTGCCCTATCATTCAGAAAAGACCTCCACGAAAACGAAAACAGATTGCCCCCTTTCCACCCTTCTTGCGCAAAAAGAGAATGAGAGCCTCAATGAGGCCACCCTAGTTGACCACTACCCTAGATCCCCCACCTATTCGACTAATACCCCATACATCTTCAACTTCCCAAACCCTGGGATCTTTGCCTATTCCAACCTCGGTGGCTGCAACACAAGAACCAGCCACCGATATTGAGTTACAGGAACTAGAAGCCCAGACATCATTTGTTTTTGAAGTAGCTGAAACACAAACAGCTACCCATCCAGTGGCTGCAACACAAGAACTAGCCACTGATGTTGAAATTGAGGAAATTGAGACCCCGAATGCTGCAACACAACATCCAGTGGCTGAAACACAAGAACCAGCCACTGATTTTGAAATTGAGGAAATTGAGACTCCGAATGTTGCAACACAGCACCCAGTGGCTGAAACACAAGAACCAGCCACTGATATTGACATTGAGATTCAGGAATCAGAGGTTGAGGGTGTTGAAACACTACTCTCCTTACACCAGGAGACTGAAACACAAGCATCACTTGTCATTCCTGTAGCTGCTCCACAAGCATCAACTCATGAGGTTGTGACTGCCACACAAGAACCAGTCACCTCTAAATCCAAACAAACAATAGCCGATGTCTTGGAAGAAAACAACTTTTTAAAGTCTCAATTGGAAGCATATCAGCAAGAATTAGTCAGGGCAAGGGAAGCATATGAAAAAGAACTAAGTATGTACACCTTAGCCCGAACACCAAACTTGACAGAAGAGACCACAGAGAGCGTATGTAAAGAATACATGTGTTGCCAATGTGGCGATATTTACCATCAGGCAGGCTATAAGGTGATTCAAGTCCCAGTGCCAGGGGCAGCCCCTACTCCTTCACCTTTGTCAAGGAAGAACCTGCTGCAACACAAGAACCAACAGGCTCTAGCAAGCTCAAGACTGAACCCGCTGCAACACAAGAACCAGCAGGCCCTAGCAAGCCCAAGATTGAACCTGCTGCAACACAAGAACCAGCAAGCCCTCTCAAGCTTAAGACTGAGTCTTGCATTGCAGCAAAAGAAGCCCCTATTGTTGTCAACAAGGCTGTGCAAACAATGCCCATAGAGGAAATTACACCTCCTAACCAGACCAATCTCTCCACTTGCAGGGAACAATCTACTCAAACCTTGCCTCATCCCACTACTTCCCACGCTGAAACACAGACTAATCTATGGGATGAGCACGCAGAAATACAGAAATGGAAGAAGGAGTATGCTGAAACACAGGCCAAAAACCTGCAAGTGCACAAACAGATCTGGATAAATCAAACTTTCTCAAATTGGGAAGCATTGGACCAGGCACGCCAGGTAGTTCGTGAGCTTAAGAAGAAAAACAAAGACTTGAAAGACAGATTGGTCCTGGCATTTGATTTGATGCAGAAGCTACTAGCCACAAGGAAGCCATCTTGCAATTACTCCTTATTCCTGATGGAGAGACTCATATGGTTTCAGATTAAGTCTATTATAGAAGGAAAACCCCATGAATTCATCCAATCAGCAGATTTTATCAAAACTTTTGTAGCTGCCTCTACCAGGGATCAGCACCTCCTCTGTGAGGCATACTTCCATAATGAGGCTATTCCAGAAAATAGGTTGTTGAACATAAATCCTCTTGTTGGGGACGTTCAACTTCGAGCATTTACCTCCTTTCTCCTCAATCAAATCATTTGGCAATGTGACTTTTCGGCTGCCAAGAACAATGAAGATAACCGCCTCCTCTGGATTAGACCAGAACCACAAAGGGCCGCTACCTTCATCTCACAGTATTATGAGTTCTTAAAACAACCAGGGGTGACTGAACATGTTCAGCAGCTACAATCAGAAGTGCTTCAGGATTGTGAACGCATCATCAGAGCTATAGAGGTTCCTGCCCTCCAGGCCAATACCCTGTTTTGGCAGCAATCCACGGAAAAGAGACAATAGCACAATCATTTTGGTCCTGCCAACTTAGAAGTAGCAATTTCTAGGGTACCCAACTACATCCAGTGTGCTAGACATTGTGCTGAAAATTGGATAGGGTACCGATTTTATTTTCCCATTCTCTGGTTGCCAATAGGAAGGTATCAAGTCAGTTATAAGCTGCCTAAGAAGGCAGAAACAACATCATGGCAAAGATTGCAGGAAGTGCAAGGGTTCAAAACGCTGACAGACAGTACCTCCTAGAGTTACAACTTGAGTAACTTACATGATCAGAGTAGGTATCCAGACTCTGATTCAGAGTGAGTTGCCTAAGGAAATGCAACACCTTGAGTTGGGGGGGATGTTAGGACCACACAATGTACCTTTTTGCCTATACTTTTTTCCACCATTATACTCTTGATCACCTACATTTAGACTCATACTATCACTTTATCTGATCATCTCAAAGGTATACAACGTCCCTTCTCATTACTATACGTTTAATCTGTTTGGCATGATATTTTACATCACTCTCGTACTTAACTATTGACTAGAAATGCATAAGTGTCCAAAACTGCAGATTAGCATTTGAGGCCTATTGCTGAAACACAGAACTGTCCAAGGTCGTTGTTGTTGAAACACAGAACTGATGCTGAAACACAGAGCTGCTATACAGTCCGAGGTCACAAGTGCTGAAACACGAAGTTGCCTTATAGTTTGAGGACGCAGATGCTGAAACACGGAGCCGTTACACAGTCCAGAGTCGTAGATGCTGAAACACAGAGTTGTTACACAGTCCAGAGTTGCAGATGCTGAAACACAGAGGAAACCGCCAGAACCGACAATGCTAAAACACAAGGAAGCCATCACAGTCAGTGGTCAACACAGTCAGAGCACAATTCACGTGGTCGAAATAGCCCGCGAATTGCGATGCTGAAACAACATCTGCAACAACAAGAAGGAGCTGTTACACCACATGTAACAGCAATACCTCATTCATCTCCTGTAATAGCATTCAGTTGCGTGAGACTAGGACATCCTATGCTGGTTTAGAAAGAAGATCCGATTTAGGATAAGGCTCAGTTATGCATTGTAGTTATTGTATCGAAGGGATCTCCTCTTTAAATCAGAGGAAATCACCATTCGAGGGATCCAAGTTTTATGTATTGAAGTAACTCCAAAGAAGCGGGACGTATTCTATTCTTCCAATTTGTAATGTGATATTTCGACAGATGAATATAAGACTGCTTTGATTATCCCTCTCTAATATTTTCGTTCAGGGGAATCTTGTGAGAAGGGAGGGACCACCTTCTTCACAAGATTCACCCATTAGTTAGAAGTGTGTTAGTATAATTTTTGTTCATGTCTTGTTTAACTATCGTTTGCTGAAACACTGTTTTTAATGGATTCCGCTTTGTTGAAACACTACTGACTCTGTCTTAGTTTATTGAATGGAATTTGTAATTCTTTTTATCAGCAATCTTGTGTGATGATTTTATAAGGCTAAGCAGAGATCTGGTTAAAGGTTCCTACTCAGACAGGAAGGAATCGAAATATCCTACCCTCTGTAGATTTCATTTACTTTCGCCAGCGTGCTAGCCAGAGGTTTGATTAAAGGTTCCTACTCAGACAGGAAGGATCGGAATATCCTACCCTCTGTAGATTTCATTTACTTCTACCAGTGTGCTAGCCCGAGGTTTGGTTAAAGGTTCCTGCTCAGACATGAAGGAATCAAAACAACTTGTCCTCTGTAGATTTCATTTACTGTTGCAAGTGTGCTAGCCAGAGATTTGGTTAAAGGGTTCCTTCTCAGACAGGAAGGAATCACAACACCTTGTCTTCTATAGATTCCATTTACCTCTGCAAGTGTGTTAGCCAAGGATTGGGTTAAGGGTCCCTGCTCAGAAAGGAAAGAACTAAAACATCCTGTTCTCTGTAGACTTCCATTGATGCTAGCCAGAAACTGGGTTAGGGATCCCTACTCAGAAAGGAAGGAATCAGACTGCCCTGTTCTTTGTAAACCTCAACCTCACAAGTGTGCTAAAACAGAAATAAGGCTCAAGGCTCCTGCTTAGAAAGAAAGGAACTAGGTGGCTTTGTTCTCTGTTAGATAGAGTTAATTGCCTTCTGCATTACTATTTTCATGAAAGAGTGTTAGTACTGAAGTCTCTGTTTGAGAGTAAGGGTCCTGTTCTCTGATTGCAGAATAGTTGTTCTTTCCCATTGCAAGTCTTATTTTAATGTAATCCAGGATTCTTATATTGATCTTTAAAGAATTGCAATAGGAGAGTTACTTTCATGTGATTTAATTCAGAGCTTCGGTTTATTCAAGCAAGTGTGATTAGCATAAGTTTCTTTGCTACAACACTAAGTTGCTTTTGGAATTGAGCATATATAGTGCATGGCTATCTTTGAAATAAAATACTTCCCTGGGTTGATAATTTATGTATCACTTGATTGTTTAAAATCAATTAAGAAATTATAGTGACCAACAGCAGGCAGCTCTAGATCATGGGTCACATAGTTGACTTCGTGCCTGTTCAATTTTCGGTATTCATAGCAGACCACACTTCCTCCTTGCATAAGGAATCCTCTTAGCCCTTCCTTACAGGCATCTGTGCATATGAAGAAGTCGACTTCGGGATCGGCGATCTTCAACATGGGTGCGTGGGTCAGTAGATGTTTCAGGGTTTGAAATCTTTCTTCACATTTTTGTGTCCATGTGAATTTTGTCCCCTTCTTCTGGAGGGTAGTGATTGGACACCCAATCTTGGATAATCCTTTTATAAATCTCCTATAGTAACCTACTAATCCCATAAAGGATTGGATATCTGAAACATCCTTTGGGGTAGGCCATTCCATCATAGACCTGATTTTGTCAGGGTCTACCGCTACTCCTTCTTTGGATAGAACATGGCCTAAGTAATGTATTTGCTTCTGGAAGAATTCACATTTGCTAAATTTGGCATAGAGTTGATGTTCTCTTAGCACTTGCAGCACAAGCCTAAGATGCTCTTCATGCTCTTATCTATTCTTGAAGTAAATTAATATATCGTCAATAAAAACCAACACAAATTTGTCTAGGAATTTGCTGAGTACATTGTTCATCAAGCACATGAAAGTGGCAGGGGCATTGGTTAACCCAAATGGCACTACCACAAACTCATAGTGACCATACCTCATCCGGAAGGCAGTTTTATGGATGTCTTCACCCTTAATTCGGACTTGATGGTATCCCGACCTCAAGTCAACCTTTGAGAAAATAGATGCACCCCCCAATTGATCGAACAGGTCATCGATCCTGGGTAAGGGGTACTTGTTCTTTATGGTTACCTTGTTAAGTTGTCTATAATCTATACACAGTCTAAGGGTGTTGTCCTTCTTTTTCAAAAATAGGACTGGTGCTCCCCATGGAGACACGTTGGGTCGGATATAGCCCTTATCAATCATTTCTCTCAATTGTTATTTGAGTTCAACTAGTTTAGGTGTGCTCATCTGGTAGGGTGTCCTAGACACTGGCACTGCTCCCGGTGCAAGTTCTATTGAGAAGTCTATGTCTCTTCTTGGAGGTAGACCCAGTACCTCTTCCAGAAACACATCTTTGTATTCTCTCAGGGTAGGGTGGTCTTCAAGGCTTAGTTTTCATCTTCAATAGTTTTCAACACCTGTATTGCATATAGGGGACATCCTTTTCGACAATACTTTCTCATTTGCAGAGCTGATATTTGTCTCACCGAGACAGGTTTTCGGATCCCTTGAAGGGTTATCCTTTTCCCTTATTTACTTACGCATTCTAAGGTTTTATGGTAACAGTCCAATATGGCTTTATGGAGGGCTAGCCAGTCCATACCAATAAATAGATCATACGATCCCAGGGGTAATATGTTAAGGGTTTCTTCGGTGGGGAATTCACCCAACATTAATTGGCAGGTTTGTATGACCTCTGCTACCCTTATTTTGGTGCCAGTGGCTAACTCTACCAACCATGGCTTGGTAGGTTTTTGTGGTTGTAGTTTACACTTATCAACGGCCTTAGGAGCTATATAACTCAAATTTGAACTAGGGTCAATCAAAATAGACACTAGATGGTTGGAAATCATACCTTCTATTTCCACCACTGAAGCTTGGTGGTCAACTTGGTTATTATCCAAGGTTGCATAAATTTGTGGCACACTCTTGGCCACATCATTGACAGTGGTAGCTTCCTGGATGTTGTAAATTCTCTGACTATTCTGTTGTCGGTGTGGACAGTCTCTCAGTAGATGTTATTCTCCGCAACCCTAACATTTCAAAGGTTCTTTCTTTGGGTTATCAACCTTCATTGGTACAGATCCAGAAGTTTTATTTCCACTCAAGGAGGGAGAGTTCTACTGGCGTACGCTCTAGGCTGGGAAGCTCATTCTTGGGTTCTTCTTATAGTTTTTAAATCCTGGGGATTTAATCCCCTTTTTCTGAAATCTTGAACTATTCTTTTGTTTCCATCCTTCGCAAGGTTCTGTTCGATGTCCGAACTATTCATGAAAATAGGTTTCCTTTCAGATAGTGCCTTCTAGGATCTTTGGCTCATCAAACTCAATTATGTTCCGATAGTCCTTAGGTAGTTCGTTGATGAAGCATTGCACCTTTGCCTTTTCTACTTTTATATAAGGTACATACCTCAACAAATCGAGGAATTTGTTGACATATTGTTCTATAGTGAGTTGCCCCAGTTTGAGTTCATAAAACTCTTTAGTCTTCTCGTCGAAATATTTTTCCGACAAATACTTCTTCTGGAAGTATTTCTCAAATTGCTCCCAAGACAGGTCCTCTTCGCGAACCCCTTTCACATTCTTAAGGTCTTCCCACCAAATGGAATCCCTTTCGTTCAAGTTGAAGGTGGCCACTCGGACCTTCAAATTTTCTGAGAAGTCATGGACTCTAAAATACTTCTTTAGTCCAAGCAGCCAGACCTCTACTTCCTCTCCCTTCTTTATTTCACCGTTAAAGGAGGGTGGTTTGGCCTTCCTGAATTCTTCAAATTTATGACCCTTGGAAAGATTTCGCTTCTTCTATCTTCCTTGGGTACAAGAACTAGTTATGCTACTAGAAGAGCCCTCTGAACTGCCATCTTCCTTCCCAGAGGAATCATCTGTCGCTTGTCCTTTACCTCCAGGATGGACCTTTTTTGAGGTGATCCTCTCAGTGTGGCCACTGATATGGCCCTGTTTCTGTACCTCGGGTTCATGCTGCATTTGTCTTTGTAGGTCGGATAAGCTCTGTAGTAAAATTGTGTTAATTTATGTTTGCTTCTCTTGTTCTTTCATCATCCTCTCATTGTCATCCTTGCAGCTTTGTAATTCGACCATGAGGCTCCTCACAGTCTCAGCTAGATCTAGAGGGGTCCCTACCGCCCTCCTTTCATCAGAATCTTTGTCTCTATTGTGGGAGCCCTCCCCCACTTCATGGTGAGTCACCATTCTATACGTTGATAATTTCCCGCAGTTGATCTTCCGCTTGTGTGCAAAAGGAAAAACGTTGGTTGTTAGTCAATGTTCATATTCATTTATAACTAGTGCATATTTCATATTTTTCTCATGCACACACACAATAGGATTTTTCATTCTTAACTTCGACTTTTTTAATTGAGGGGGTCAAGATAGGGAGTTACTCCTTTTAACAGTACTCCGAATGGAGTCTTTGCGCAACCCATTCATGAGCCCAAGCAGGCCAACTGTTGTAACCATGCTCTGATACCACTTTGTAACACACCCACTACGGAATTCAATATTTTTCATCCTTTTTCATCTTTTCTCCGATGAACAGAATTCCCCGAATCCCTATGGGACCTGATACATACCCTGCCATCCCTTGTCCATATTCATATGATCGGCGGCTATGACCACAGGTCTTATCGGAGAGGTGCTCCTGGATTTCGCGATTCGGAAAAATCACGATGCATGTATTCCCTTGTTCATTTTGGGGTTTCATCCATCGGAATTTCGTGTCTAGCGAACATGAGGAAAACTGACATTTGGAGATCCCAAGTACCGAAACACCGAAACACCAAAACCATGTGTGCTAGTCCATTTTGGGACTTTGCCTATTAGGATTTCGCAATATGCGAGGACAAGAGGATTTCGCATCTGGATCTCCTGGAAGCCGAAACTCCGAAACATCATAACCTGTCCACTCTCTATCATTTTGGGATTTCACGAGTTGGGATTTCGCGAGTCGTGAGGACAAGAGACTTGCCTCCAGATATCCCGAGTGCTGAAACACTGGAGCATTAAATTCTAGTCATGCTATACTCATTTCAGGGTTTCATACTTCGGGATTTCGTGATATGCGATGACAAGAGGATCTTACCCGTAGGTATCTCAGATGTCGAAACACCAAACCACCATATCTCATCCACGCTACTATCATTTCGGGGTTTTGTCCATCGGGATTTCGCGATATGCGAGAATCATGAGGTCTCGCACCTGGATTTCCCGGGAGCCGAAACTCCGAAACACCAAACTTTGAAATACACTATATTATTTCAGGATTTCGCAAGTCGGGATTTCGGGGCTTGCGAGTACGAGAAGACTGACCCTTGGGTTTCCCGGTTGTCAAAACACCGAAACACCAAGGCTTACCCACGCTAGACCTTTTTGGGGTTTCATACTTCGGGATTTCATGATGTGCGATGACAAGAGGTCTCGCATATGAGTTTTTCGGGGGCTGAAGTTCCGAAACGCCAATATATATATATATATATATATATATATATATATATGAGGCTAAGTTCTTTTTGGGATTTCCCAAGTCGGGATTTCAGGAGTCGTGAGGACAAGGGTTCTTAACCTCTGATCTCCCTGGTGTCAAAAAGACGAAACGCTTACCGGCCGCCACGTGTACTCTATAGCTGGACGGTCCAGGTACTACCATGGGTCTTGGGATCGACGGTCCCGATTTATTCATTACTTGCGAAGGTTAAAAAGGGGGTGAAGGCATTATCACCTGTGTTCCTTCATTCAATTTAACGGTCGTAACAGACCTTAGATCCTCCGAAAGTATCTCATTCGTGCATTTAGCAAGAGGGAGGGTATCCTGGGTACCTAACCACCGAAAGGTCCTAACTCATCCACACGCTGTCATTTTGGGATTTCACGGGCGAGGTTTCGGGACTCACGAATACAAGAGGATTTGCACCTAGATACTCCAGGTGTCGAAACTCCAAAAACTCTTAATTTACCCCCACGCTAATATTTTGAGATTTCGCAAGTTGGGGTTTCGGGACTTGCAAGTGCAAGGGAACTCGCCCTTGGGTATTCCGAGTATCGAAATGCGGAAATGTTGGAGTCTACGAGGATCATTCTCCCTCGTGCAATATTTTAAGACTTAAACTTATAACATCCTCCTTTGGATCCTCAGGCAATTTACACCAGGTTTTGAAGACCAGACTGGAAGATCTTCTAGGAGGTAAGGAAGCTGTCTCGAAAGGGTGCCTTCGTGGGGAAATCTATCCAAGGCATCAGGTAAGAAAAACACGGGAACAAATCTCCCGAGAGAAGACTTGAAAATCAGTATTCGTTCAATATATATTTATATATAAACATAAGCCATACATGGTATTTCCAATAAAAGCATGCAGCCATCATTTCTGATCAAAACACCATGCGGACAGTCTTATACTGAAACCATTCATAATTGCACAGGCTATGAGCATACTTGTCAGCATATAAATTTCAAGATACAAGATATAAAACACTTATCAAAAAAACACCAGGTTTGATGCAACTGCTGAGAGGGGTGCTTGTTTCCACCCAATCGTAGGCTCAGTGACACCGAATGGATTTACCACTCTAAGCCACCCCCGAGCTAGACCACGATGTTGGAGACTCTCTTTATTTGTTCTTCAGTGATTGAGAACGAAGGTTACTCTCCTTCTTCTCTGTTATCACTCACTCTGTATTTTGTTCCAAAGTTCTTCTGATCTTTCCCTGTGATCTCCCCCTCACGTTTGTCCCCTCCCACACCTTTTACCCGCCCTTTATTCTCTGGCGAGGTTGTGTGTGGCACAAATTTCCCCGCGGTGGTCAGGTCTGAGGCCTCCACGGATGGGCGGTTCACCCCCATCCCTCATTAACTCATGAGGAGCCTCTTCACCTACCATCCTGGTGAGTAATTCATTTCGGGGCCAGCGAGCTACTCTTGGTTCTCCAGGCCAGTGAAGACCAAATACAGTATTGGTTTTGGTGGAAGTTAACGCCACCATTCCAGGTGCCTTACACCACCTTTCTTCAGCCATCGTGGTCTCTTTTTTAGCACATCCCCCTTTCAGCAGTCCTGCATCACATATATATTTATATATAATGTTAATTTACATTCGTCGACCTTGTATACTAAGGTCCATTCAAAAATCACACATTCACATCTTTGAATTTTCCTTAGTTCTTGGCCAGCATAATTATTTTTACAGACTGGGGGAAACATAGTGTTACAATTGTATGCAAATTTACATGTATATGCAACTATTAGCCCCTTTGGTTTCAAAGGATCACTTGTAATGCATCTATCATAGATTCATACAAGCAATTGGAATAACACTTTTGTTGTGAATGTATTTCCTGTTCTTGCCCCCATGTAAGGAACAAGTGTACAGGTGTGTGCATGTCACTACTTTTTTTCATGGCAGTGACCTTCACAATTTCTTGTTTTTATCTATTAAGAAATCTTCTAATTTTGTAATATTCTTTGTTTTCAAGGAGAAATAGATGTTTTGTGACCTAAAACCCAATATTAATACTTTTTTCCATATTAGATGTTTTAGGGCACTGAAGATTTGCTTCTATGTCATAATGTTCACAACTAGGTCTAGTTGTTTTAAGCTCAATGCATATAATCATCATTGTTTGCAAGACCATCAAGTTGCTCAAGTGCAGTTTCTAAATCGCCCATGTTGGGTTGATGTTGTATGTAAAATTAGCCTCATTGGTTTGTATTGTACTCTAAGAGAAAGCATATGCATCTTGCCATGTATCAAAGCTATGTTTCAATGTGTCTTCTCTTTGTTCAAATGGAACATATAGAAAATGTTTCTCATGACAGAAGTTATCATAGTCAGTGTGTTTATTGTATTTGAAAAATTGTATTACGTTCGATTTTTTCCTTTTTGATATGTGTTCACCATTCTTCTTGTGATTAGATGCAAATTATGCAAGGCATATATGTTTGAGAGAAGATGGAAACTCAATGTAGTAATCAATAATGGAGTGGCACATCACATCCTTTGAATTATCAGGTTCTTGTTTTAGTAGGAATGGTGGCTTAAGCATAAATGTGTGCTCACTAGGCAAAGATGTGTTTATGAAGATACATTCCCTTGAGTTGGAATTCAATGGGAGGGAAAGAACAATATGAACCGACTGTTGAACTGGCATTTTTTGAAGATTAAGAAATGTATTTCCAAGTGTACATGGCATTTGCATAGCATCAATTCAACTTGTTTCATGTTCTCTGCATATTTTCCTAAATGCACTTGTCATAGATTTGTCAATATTTTCCATGTACGAGGAATAGTACAATGTTGAAGCATATGCATTGAGCACATATTATGCATCTATATTCACATTCCCCGTATTTGGCATGTCCTTAGTGAAACTATTTTTCCATATGTGTGATGGTTTTTGTCTTAGGAAAATTGTCAGTTTCTTTAATTTAGATTGTAGTAATTAGATGTACTCATGTTCTGTTATGCTCAACTACATAAAAAAATCCTCAAAGATTATCAAGTTTGCATAATTTGTTTACTCTAGAAATTTGAACATGGATTTTGATTTCTCAAGGAGAACATTGTTAACTAAACTGAGTGGTTCAATGACTTTCGTGGTTTTCATTGGAGGAATAGGGAAGTTGTACCTACAATGAAAGTCTCTTTTTTTACAACTCTTTTTATGGTGGTGCCTATGAACTTTGGCATGTTCTGGATCCAAATAATCTGTGTCACAGCTAATGTACTAGTCCAAAAACGTTTCAATTTTCAGGTTATTGTTCTTTATGTATATTGGAGCATTCTCTATCCACAGGAGTTTGTGTTCATGTTCACTTCCCCTATTCTCTAACTCTGTCACAAAGTAATGGTCTGAAACTTTTTCGAAAAATGTGTCATTGTGACATATCATTTGCTTCAAGGTGTTGATTTTGTGTCTATAGTAATGTGTACATGCCACTAGGTCTTTCCTTATGAGGTAGTCAATATCAATGATTTCCAATGTATCATTTTTCTTTCTCTTCTTCATGCTTCTGTCTAACTCATTTAGTTTACTCACTAATGGAGTCCATTTATGTTATGCACTTGTAAATGTGACAAAAACGGTTGGGGGCCCAATTGTCGGATCATTGCAAATAACTTGATTCATTGCAAGTGATCAAGAGAGATCCGAATGTTCTTGAAATCTATGTATCCAATATCATATTTCAATAATTTTTCTAAGTTTTTTTTTTACTTGATGTATTTCTCTAATATCTTCCTTCCACACAATTGAGGTTTTCTTATTCACATCTAGAAGAAAGAAAGCACCTTCACAATTATTATTCGCATTGTCTTGAAAAACATATTTGTTATGTGACATGAAAAATCATCGCTTGATTGAAATAATTCACATTTCACTATTTTTTGATAGCTAAATTGTTTTGTAATGTCATCATCACACGGATCTCCATAGAAAAGTGTTGAGAAGTTGATTTCCTCTGCATATTTGTCAATGAAAATTCCAAGACGACGTTGCTATTTAGCATGGAAGAGTTCCACAATCTTGTCATGCAAGTCACAGATCCATTGTGACTCAATCAATCCATGAATCAAAGTCTTGGTAGGGTGTTCATTGTTTGGTTCATCATCTGTATCACTTCTAGTGTTAGTCTCTTCATTTTAAGTGGAGTTGGCATTCCCTTCTTGAAGAACATGATTCTAGTCCTCATTTATATAGATGTTTTCGACCATGTACAAGTTTATGCAGGTTCATTGTTTCAATGCTTCCATGACATTGTTGACACATACTCTACCTATCTGGTACACATTCTTGTATTGCAAATTCCATTTCAAGGAAATAACTATTGTCAGGGTTTCATTCATGGATTGTGTCAATACTTTTTGCACAACATCCATATGGACAGGCACATTGATAATTGATCCTATTAAGCCCATTTGGGACCGTTTATAGCCCCATGGTCTAAAATACACAAATGGAATTCGCAATGACACAAGTCTCTCTTCAATCTCTAAAAGTGTACTTACATGTGGAAATGGTCTATTACGTCTTATTTGGTCCGGTGTTGCAAATTGCATCATTTTTCCAATTTGGAGTGACCTCTTGCATGAAACACATATTTTTCTATTGGAGAACATTTTTTCATTCAATGTGAAACCCATATATTATGTTTCCAAGCCCTGGGTAAAACATTTAATGTTCCTTTCAAAATGCAGCTCCTCTCAAATTGCACATGTCATTGCAGGCATGTCTTTAATTTGTTCCATATAGACTTTCTTTGCACTTTTGTTCTGTACATGGAAATGGCCAATGGGTATCTGTTATTTTTCCTTCTTCACATTGCAAACAATTTTCTTTGTTCTACGAACCCTTATGTTTGGACTCCTATTAGGACAATGGCCTATGTTGGAAACGTGATTGTTTTTTGGGATTTCATGTATGTGCTTTTTCAATTGATGGTAACTGAATTTATACGTATGGACTGAAAATCGATGTGCTTAGTGGCATTGGATGTGCAGGCTGGAAATACTATTTGTTGTAAGAATGATCTCTGCACATTGTGCATGACGCAAAGTTTGTTGGCCTTCTGTATTGGCCATATGTTTCTTGTCTTCATCAAATAACATGTCAACACAATTGTGTTTTGCACGTATAATTTTTTTCAATCAATGGTATGTAAGCCTAGGATTCTTAGCAATGCTTTGAAATTCTCGGAGATGAGAGAAGTTCAAGCCATCATTGTTACTTGTTGACATTATGCTTCTTGTACAATCCTAACCAAATGCACAACATTCTTGTTTTAGTACATGGAAAGGAAGAACAATGTAATTGTTATTACATCTTGGATTAATTGTACTTGTAATGGTGTGGCAATTGACTCCATCCATCATATCCACACTTACAGGAACATGGTTACAATGCAAACTGAATTTTTCATTGCAATTTTGTGTTACCAATGGTTCATAGTGGACCAATGGCTCATAGTGAATGTGTGATGTATCTATTTCAAATGACATAATATCAATTGTTTTATCATAGTTTGAAGTATTAGTGCAACACTTGACAATGCTACCTGCAACAGACGACCATACCTAAATATTTACTTTGAATATGAATGATACATGGTGCAAACAAAATGGCACGTCCTCTATATTTCCCTTTGCATATGGAAATTCGATGTCTACCAGATACTTTTTCCAACTTCCACCTACTCGCACACTTTGTATGACATCAGGTGCCAGATGTTGATGCAAATAGAGAAAGGACTGGACAACGTACAGTCTTAGAGTCTGCACATCAAACTCTTTCACGACCAAGAAACAAATTATAGTGAACAGACTCTCGCCACAACTAGTTGTATTAGTTGATGCTATGTCTAATCCATGACTAAGCATTTCATGCATATGATGTTTCCAATGGAATTGAAACTCTTTGCACATGAGGGACAAGTATTAGATATTTCAAAATTTCATATGGAAGATCTTTTATACAACAATGGTTTTTAATGACCACTAACACGATCATTGTCATGAAACAAGATGCAATACAGATCTCTACTTGCATTTTTTTTAATAACAAGTGCCTTCTTTTCCTTTTTAATGACCAAACTGCGATCGATATATTTATCCAGTAGGCTACCCATGGTATGAAAAATGTATCACCCCATAGTTGTCTCTCATTTTCAGGTTGGTTCACAGATGAAAATAACCGCATCTTTGAAAGATACGCACCAACATCATGAATTCCATGCAACTGATACAAAACATCATAGGCCAATTCATATTGAAATGATTCTAATGTATCAACATTTCCATTGTGAAAGCAGAAGAGGAAGTGATCTACCATTCCATGGTGTAGCTCAATTGAAGAATAATGAAAATGAAAGAGAACTTGAAATGCATCAAATAGATAGTCTCCTGCAGTGTATGAAAATGCATCTAATCTGAAAAGGTTGTTTTCACTTATTACTTGGTCGATGTTGGTATCTACACTTGACCCTCTATTCATTTGATAGTTCTCAACATATACAATTTCTGTCATCTTCTAATTTTCTTGACACAAGTTATGTTTAAACAATGTTTAGCAAATTATGAAAACAAGAAGAAAAAGGAACAATGCAGACAATAGAATGCACACTTGTTTCTTTTTCCTTTTTTGACTGCTCTAGCTTTGGCATCCTCAACTTCAACATCTTGTATTCACAATAGTTTGTTCCTGGACGCAAAAGTAGTAATAGGGTTGTAAGTACATCGTACATAGAGCATAAAATGAACAATATTATATTTGATTTCCTTCTCATATGGAAATATTGAATGTTGTAGAAAAAAATGTATATGAACATGTTTCCAATACAGAGGGAAAAGGTCACTCTAGCAAGCCTAATGCCTACAAACAAGCCTCTAGTCATAACAATCGATCTCTCGATGAGAAGAAGACAATGAAGCCCAAGGTTGCCATTTTTAATTGGGACTTGTGGTTCTGAAAGTAAAGAAACAAATGTCCCAAATAATGTATCACGATTTTTTTTTTCTCTAGTCCATCCACCAACACTGCTACTAAATAAAATTGTAAAACAAATGTCCCAAATAATGTATCAAGGAAGATTTTTTGTCTCTATGCCAGCCACTAAGATTGCTACTAAAGAAAAATGTAAAACAAATGTCCCTAATAATGTATCAGGGAAGATTGTTTGTCTCTTTGCCAGCCACAAACAATGCTACTAAAGAAAATTGTAAAATCCTTTTTTCTTTTTTTTTTTCTTTTTTGGCACCATTTTTCTTCGTCCTGCCCCACAACCACTGAACATGCAAAACTTGCTAACTATGAATATAATTTTGGCCAAGAAGCGGACTTACATCAATAAATTGCTACAAAATGGTATTTCATGCCACACATGTTTAAAGTTTATGTAATTTAATTTTGGCCCAAAATTTTGTGCAATAATGTTTCACATTCATTACTAATTTTGCTTTGCCTTATGACCTAGTTTAATCCACAGTGGACTTTCAAAATCAATTTCATATATATATATATATATATATATATATATATATAATGAAAAAGAATCTAAATTTGCATCTCACCTCTCCCTCAATTCTTCACAACTTCTTGCTTTTGCATGAGTTGTAATTGTCCTTTTAAAATGCAATTATCTGATCACATCAACTATGCTATGAAGGTTCTCGAAGTGAATAAAAAAATAGTTTAATAGTAAGAATAATGCAATGGAGATGTGAGTGATACCAAGTCTACAATTTCTCAGGATAAATGTAAACATACATCAAGAATCCTCACTAAATTAACTACCAGCTTGAATTCTGAATGATAGATTGAACCAATACATATTATTGTTCTCGTCATCCACAAGTCTTGTAGTCCACACAATAGAAATAAAATGTTCTTTATTATAGCTACTTAAACATTGCACAGACCGAGGACAAATTTATAATTGTTGCTCTTAATTATGGTTTATATGTACATTTAATCATTTTTGGAATTTGTGAAGCCCTTAACTGCGCAATACACAAGACACACTCATATTTACATTTAACTATTCATTTATATCCAACGTCGTCGATTATCCATCCTTCAACATTGCACTAAGAATTACTCAGTACTGCAATAAATATGACATTATTCATCTACCACAATAATAAAATACATCTCTAAAGAAGTAACTAATAAACACATGTTAATATACATCGATTACTCAATATCAACCCTGACCTTAATCAATGTTATCGCAATATGTTCTCTAGGTTAATGTAATACTGGTTAAATGCACGCCACCATCATGGCAATTTAAATCGTGAACATTGATTATATCGGCCCCACCATATTGTGAAATCAAGTGGGAAATGGTATCCCGGTGCCTTGACACTCAAACTCCTGATCCCAATCTACCGACCTATTGACCCCCCGGTGCATTGCTTATGTAAATGCAAAACAACAACCCGGTGGCTCGAGAGCCCAACATCCCCATAATTTTAAAACTATTAATTCAATGTTTTTAAATGATATGTGAATCAATTTAAACTGGGATTGGACCGCCAAGGCACTAATTAAATGGATCTGATCAACAATAAATATTATGCAGAGGTATTAATGCACTTCGTCGTCTCCTTTGTAATAAGAAGTGAAAGTTGAGGGCCACTGATATGGCATAATTTTTTTATTCATCTTAATTAAAATAAAAGTATTTTTGACACTTTCTTATGTTATACATTAGAAATGGAGAGAAATTTGAAAGTCAACGCAAGAACTAATATCCATTCAATGTTGTATCAAATGCTATAGTCCCTCCAACTGGGACTAATAATAACAAATAAGGGTTATGGTTAGGGGATTAACACTTCAAGTGTACATCATGCCATCGCTTTAAGCTAGATTGGGGCAATGATCATTTTCATTTGTCTTCATTTGATTTATCTCTAATGTTTTTCGTAATCTTGCTACTAATCATTTCTCAGTTTCTTTTCCCTTATTCCTCTATGGCAATTTACATAATTCTTCACTTCATAACATAAATTTAAATATTAGATTCTAATTTGATTGTGAAGTTTTAGAAAACTAAAAAGACAAAAACTCTAATCATTTAAGGTTTGGTCATTAGGCAAAACATAATTTCTCATTAATGATCACTATTATATTTATTTAAATATTACAAATATTTACATTTATTTGACACAACAATATTGAATATGTACACTTACAACAATAAATATAATAAATATTTACATTTATTTTACCCAACAACAATATGTACCCTTACAACAGTTACACTACTTTATGTAATTTCTCATTAATGATGACTAGTGTATTTATTTAAATATTTGAAAATTTTATGTACACTTACAACAATTGCACTTTAGTGAAAGGCATGTTTGTTTAATGTGATAGAATGCATCACCAAATGCCCTCTTTGTGATTAGAAGTCTACGTCTGATGGACCCATTGTTCAGACGTGGTTTGACCTTATGATCGGTGGTCTTGCTGCTTGACCATATTATACCATACACTTCATTAATATCTCAACAACCCTAAGATTTACCAAGTCTAAAAATAGGCTACCAATAAATTTTCTAAGGAAAAGCTATTAAGATAATGGAGCCCATTCGCAAGATTTTTTTAGTAATGTAGTGACAACTTTAAAAGTTAAAATGACATGACAAAATTATGCACATGGCATTAAATGATTTCCAACTAAAAGGTAAATCTAAATATTTATAACATTGAAAGTTACATCAATGGCCTAACTTCCACGTCTTGAAATAAATGTAAATATTGTGAAGTTCTCACAATAATAAAAATAAAATATTAGTATTAGTATTATTATAAAAATTATACTTTCTAATTTTATTTGTTTATTACATTTTTATTAACATATTAAAAATAACTATAATCTTAATAAAATTTATAACATTAAAAATTACATGCATAACCTAATTTCGAAGTCTTGAAATAAAGTAAATCTTGTGAAATTCTCATAATAATAATAATGAGGATACATTATTATTATTATAAGGATTACACTTTCCAATTTTATTTTTTAATTACATTAACATTTTTAATAATAGATTAATAACATTGAAATTTTATTTTTTTAGTGTGTTATCATTTTTCGCATATACATTGATAAGTTAGAAGAATGTTTGGAAAAAGTAGGTTGTGTTGGCCCTACTCTCACTGGTATAGTCATCAATCTTCTTCTTTATGCCGATGATATCATTTTTATGGCAAGGAGTCCCCATGATCTTGAAAACCAATTAAGAATACTGAAGGATTTTTGCTCCAATATGGGTATGACTCTTAATACTGATAAGACTAAGGTCATGATTGATAAATCCAATAAGATCCCTTATGATACCTTTGTATATGACAACAACAACTTCGAGGAAGTGACTTCATACAAATATCTTGGAAGTGATATTCACCACAAGCTCAATTGGAATTATATCATTGAGAAAAGGATTATTGGGGGATGGAAAGCTTATTATGGGCTTCAAAACAATTGTAAATCAGTTGATCTTTGGAGTTGGGATAAGAAGAAACTCCTCTTTGAGACTCTTGTTACACATGTTATTCTTTATGGATGTGAAGTTTGGGGTTGTAGTATGTCTCGTGAGTCCTGGAGAAAGATAGAGAAAATACAAAAGAATTTTATAACCTATAATCTTAGAATTAAAGGAAATACGCCCTATCCCATCCTCCTCTTAGAAACAAGTTTCTCCACCATTGAGAGCATGGCTATGACTAGATACCATTAGAACAAGTTAAACAACATGGAAGACAAGAGGATACCTAAAATTGCTTATAATCAAGTCATAACCACTATCGACTCAAGCGAGGATGGCATAAAGACGCATGGTCTTGGCTAAACTATTGGGGAATCATGGAAGAAACCATTTTGCATAAAAAAGATACTATTAAAAAAAACGCCAAATCAAAATTTAAGGAGAAAATGTGGTGTGATAAAGAGTTAGAGGAGAAAAGAAAATTAAGGTATTATGAAGATGTAATCGACCCTAATCTAGAAGATCAAAATTATCTATCTATTTTTCCAAGTGTAAAGAAAAAATTAAGCATTGCTAAGATAAGAACAAATTCCCACGAGCTCCATAGTGAAACTTGGCATTGGTCAATTCCTAAAATGCCATGGGATGAAAGAGTGTGTCACCTTTGTGACACTAAGAAGGTTGAAGATGAAAAGCACTTTCTCTTAGACTGTCCAGCCTATACCCATATTAGATCTCATTTTCAAAATATTTATCACACTACCAACCTTCCTAACCTCTTAACTCAACAAAAGTATGGTGATTTTGGAAAGCTGCTCTTAATTCTTTTTGAGCACAGAAACAAATTCTAAAGAATCACAAGTAATCACTTATTCTTTTAAGGTCTGATAGACCAATTCGATCTTAGTGAACGTTAATCATCATCATATTAAAAAAATAACGATAATCTTTCAAATGTGTAAGAGTGAGGATACTTTATGATAAATTTATTTTAATTAATTTACATGTAGTCATGAGTATTCTCAAATGTTTATAGTTTATGGTAAGTTTTTTTTAATTAATTTAATTGTAGTTTCCATTATTCAATGCAAATTTCATATAAGAAAATGTTTATGTTTGTATGTATTATTCAATCAAGTTATTTCGAGTATTAATTTATTTTTAAATAAATTAATATATATTATAAAAAAAATTAAATAGAATTTAAATATTTGAAAATTTTAACAAATTTTAATAATTATTAGTGTTTTTATAAAGTTAAAAAATAATAATTTTATAAAATATTAAATTAAAAAAAAAAATTATATTTTGTATTTTTAGTAATCATGATGAGAGTTTGGTTGATTTTATATTATTTGTCATTTTTATCCTTATTTTTTAGGTGGAAAATTGGAGAAATCATTTTGGAGGGTCAATTTGACCATTGGTCCAAGTTATTTTGAGGCATTAAATGACATTTGTTTTGGTCCAAACCTTACTATGGAAGAAGATTCTAAATTCTACACACCCATAGCTTTTCAAAGGTGCAAGAATTGCCTCAATCAAAGTTCATATGTGAAATTTATGCATCACCATGGTGCAAGTGGATCAACCTTCATTACTTAGACATTTGGGGCTAGCCACATACTGGATTTTCTAAGTGTTAAATTTATAAGCAGCTGCAAGAGCCATTCTCCGAAGGATGGATAAGACCCTAGACGATATCTAGGGCCCCCAGTGCACACCTGGGGTACTTGGTCTGGGACCAAGTAGTCAGTGCCATGGAAAAAGACCCTTGTTAGGGCCCCCAGTATACGACTGGGGTTCTTGGTCTAGAACCAAGCAGTAAAGAGCCCTGAGAGGGCCCCCAATATACGACTGGGATTCTTGGTCTATGACCAAGCAGTTAAATCCCCTAGATAAGCCTAGGGCCCCTGGAAATGTCCAGGGTACCCATGCCTATGGCATGGGTTGATCCTTGGTCTTTGACCTTGGTGGATAAGACCCCAAAAAAGGTTTTCGGGCTACTTGATCCTCGATCAAGTATTTTGTTAGTGTATGACCTTCCTTGAAGAAGGACATGACCACATGAGGGATAAGTCCCATATGCAATGATGATAAAGTAATAAGTTCACCATGAAAAATAAATGAATGAGTATTGCCACCTTGCTAACCCTCCTCTACCCTTGCTTGCGTGTTTTGGGGTTTTATGTTGTTTTGTCTTTAGGGTAAATTAAAGTTTAAATTAAATGTTTATTATATCATGTTTAAATTGTTTAATTTAAACATGTTATATTAATAATTTTAATTTAATTTATATTTTTAATACCCTAACCTAAACTATAAATAGAACTCCCCTACCCCTCACTTCACACACTTTTTGTATCATTTGTTCTCTCCCTAGCTGCAGCCCCTACCTATTTTTGTAGAGTGTTGTCTGAGGTTGTTGCGGCCCCTTTCTGCTGGTGAAGTCTCTCATTGTCGTGGCCCCTTCTGCTGGTGAAGTCTCTTATTGATGCAACCCCCCTCCTATTTGTTGTTGTGTGGGGTTTTCTGTGGTGCGGCCCCTTCTTCTCTTCTGCTGTGAAGTAACAGTGGTGCAACTCCTTCTATTATGAGTTGGTTGGTAGGTGCGGCCCTCCTATCTGTTGTGTGGAGTGAGTGCAAGGTGGCTCAGTCCTTCCCCATTGTTGTTGTGAAGTGAGTGTAGGTGACACGGCCCTTCCTTTGTTGTGGAGTAACTTGAATCTGCTTAGATCTATCTTTTAAGCCACGACCTCCCTCAAGCTACTCTTTTGTATGAGTTTTATCCATAGAAATTCTGTGTGTAACTTTGGGTGATTGATTTGTGTGAGGGTATGACTGTGAGAAGTTCTTGTGGTCCTATCCCCTTTGGTGGCAAGAAAGTTTATTCATATCCTAGGAAGAGATCCACCTCATATGGTGGATTTATGAACTGAACCTTGTTTGAGCATAATACAAATGGTTCTACATCTCTTGTGGTTGTTGTGACTTCTTCAGAGGTAAGGTTTCAGGACAAGGTAAGCTACCTACTTATCACTTTCAGATCTGGAATTTGTTTTGACTTCAATACTACTTGATCTATTTAGTTTTGTGTATCAACTATTAGATCTGAGCTATATATTGAGTTTACTTTTGTCTCTATAGTTGATTTACTGTTTATGATCAGATTGGTTTTAGATTTGCAGATCTGTGTAATGTTTTTGAGTTCAGCTTTATAGATCTGATTCACTGTCTTACTTTTATCTATATCTGTTCACTGTTCTAGTAGTAGAGTTCTTGTTTTAACTTCTAAACTTTAGATCTGAGTTTCATTTATGATTATCAGCTCTAGTTACTATATTCACTGAGATTATAAATCTGAACTACTGTCTCACTTCAGATCTCCTAGATTTGTACACTAGTTAAGTGTCTGAGTTTTTATTTCTGAACTTTAGATCTAGAAATTGAAAAGATACTACTGTTTTGCTTTACTGCCCTAATTCTAACATGGTATCAGAGTTAAGGGTGTAAACAGAGCTCAAGAATCTAATCTTGAGCCTACACAGATCCACTTTGTTACGGTTGTTTTGCAGATTATAGTCATCTAATCTAGCACAAATTCAAGCATGGATTCTTTATTAGTTAAAGTTGAAGACAAACTTGTAGGGGTTGCAAACTTTAATGCTTGGAAATACAGAATAATAAACATTCTTGAAGAAAATGTTTTAGAAGATTTTATCACTAGGGAGATTGAAGAACCTACTACAAACACAACTAGGGAAACATATAAGAGGAAACAAACCAAGGCTAAAAGAATCATTTTTTATTCTATCAAAGACAACATGATGCCCTTAATTGGTCATCTAAGGACTACCAAATATTGCTTTGATGCTTTGGAAAACCTCTATGAGAAGAAGGCACCTACTCAGAAAAGAATTTTGAAGAAACAATTAGGTACTTTGAAAATGGGAAAGGATGATACAGTTGCCACCTTCTTCTCCAAAATTGCTCAAACTAAAGATTAGCTTATTGCAATAGGAGTTCCTGTAGATGATGATGACCCTGTTCAAACATCTATTGATGGACTTCTTGCTACATGGGGAGTTTTTCTTGCATCCGTGAATGGAAGAGAATCCCAACCTAATTTTGAAAGGTTGTGGCATGACTGCTTAGAAGAAGAAGGAAGACTAAACAACATAATTGACTATCCTATCTTGCAAGATCACGCCCTTGCAACAAAGACCAAGAAATGGAAGAAGTTCCCGAAGTCAAAAGGCAAAGGTAAGAAACCCCAAGGTAAGTTATCTCATCTCAATCCTCATTTATCTAAAGTTAAATGTTTTAAACTGCAATAGGCTAGGACATTATGCAAAAGACTGCAGGAGTCCTCCCCCTCGGAAAAGAAGAAGAGGAAGATTTCAAGCCTCAGTTGCCACTGAAGAGGCTAAACCCCAAGAGGAGCCTCAAAGAAGACAAATTAGGGCTGCCACTAAAGAGAAAGAACCACATAAGGAATATTACCTCATCTCAGCTCTTTCTGGCACTATCACCAAATCAGAGGAGATTTGGATAATAGACAGTGGTGCTTCTAGACACATGACGGGCTTTAAACATAACCTTGTAAATTATCAAGACAAGAAATTAAAAGCAAAGGTTGAGCTAGGTGATGATGACACTTATGACATAAAAGGTTTTGGTTCTACCTCTTTCCAGTTTCTCTCAGGTAATATCTTTCACATTGATGAAATTCTTTATGTACCTGGTTTAAAGAAAAATTTAATTTTTGTTCCAGTTTTAGAAAGTAAAGGTTATTCAGTAGCTTTTTCAAAAGGTAAGGCCCTTTTATGGTCCTCAAATGAAGATTTAAGTACTGCTATAACCATTGGAACTCGTGAGTGTGGACTTTATAAGCTTTCAGGTCAAGTTGTTCAAGCTCTAGTTCATGAGACAATCAATCCCTATGAGCTATGGCACAAGAGACTTGGACATCTCAATTACAATGCACTTCCAGGTTTGCAAAAGATGGTGACAGGTATGCCAGTATTTTCTATTGAGCATAATAGTGTCTTTAAAGGTTGTTCACTTGGTAAGAACATAAAGAAACCCTATCCTCTCAGAAACAGAAAATCAAATGGAATTTTGGACTTAATCCATTCTAACCTTTGTGGTCCCATGTCTGCACCCTCTATGAATGGTTGTATCTATTATATTATTTTTATTGATGATTGCTCATGTAAAACTTGGATTTATTTCTTAAAAACTAAAGATGAATCCTTTAGCAGATTTCAAGAGTTCAAGAATCTTGTTGAAAATCAAACAGGAAAACACATCCGAGTTTTCAGAACAGACAACAATAAAGAATTTGACTCCTTCAAATATGATGAACTTTGTCGAGCTTCTAGAATTAAGAGGGAGCTAACCGTACCATACAACCCTCAGCATAATGGTGTTGCTGAATGAAAGAATAGAACTATTTGTGAAGCAGCCAGGGATATGATGCATGATCAAAACTTGCCTCTATCACTTTGGGTTGAGGCTGTCAGTACAACAACATACATTCAAAATAGATGTCCTCACAAAATCCTTGAAGCAAAAAATCCTGAAGAAGTTTTCACCGGGTGTAAGCCCTCAGTTAATCATTTAAGAATATTTGGCAGCCCAGTTTATATACACATTCCAAAAGAGAAGAGGACTAAACTAGAGCCCTCTGGTAAGGAAGGAACTTTTGTGGGATACAGTGAGACCTCAAAATCCTATAGGATTTATATCCCTGGTCAAAAGTTCATTAAAGCAGAAACGTGAATTTTCATGAAGAAACAGATTTCCGTTGAGCCAAAGAACTTCCATGTGATTCGGTGGAGCAGGAAGCTCCATCACTTGATTCTCCTCTTCCAGATGAGTAAAGGGAGGAAACCTATGAAGTTGTAGCAGATCCTTCAAGGGACTCTATTGAATTTCCAATGGAGTTACCCCCTATCAAAAGGAAACCAGATTGGTGTTGGTAGATATTGAAAGAAGCAGAAAAACATTCAGCTCCTAAAGGCACCTTCAGAGAAAACAAGAAACCAGATAAGTACTCCGGTCTCATAGCTCATTTAAATACTGTTATTGATTCAGAACCTTCCACTTTTGTTGATGCCTCCAAACATCAAGTATGGAAAGATGCTATGAACGAAGAATATGATTCTATTTTAAAGAATGATACATATGGATTGTAGTTCCTAGACCTCATGGTAAATCTGTAGTAACTTCAAAATGGCTTTATAATATAAAGCATGCAGCAGATGGCAGTATTGAGAAATACAAGGCGAGATTTGTGGCTTGTGGTTTCTCTCAGAAAGAAGGAATCGACTACGATGAGATTTTTGCTCCAGTTGCCAGGTATACTTCAATCAGAATTATTATCTCACTTGCAACAGTTTTTGGCTAGAAACTTCATCAGATGGACGTTAAGACTGCCTTTCTTAGCGGTGAGGTTGAACAAGAAATTTACATTGAGCAACCGGAAGGTTTCGTGATACATGATAAAAGATCTCATGTGTGCAAACTCAAGAAAGCCCTGTACAGATTGAAACAAGCTCCGAGAGCTTGGTATGGTAGAATAAACAACTTTCTACAAAGTCTTGGATTCTCCAAGAGCATAGCAGATCCAAATCTTTATATAAAGATTGTTCAAAATCATCCAGTTATCCTAGTCTTATACGTGGACGATCTGTTCCTCACTAGAGAGGAAAACTTGATAGCTCAGACTAAGAGGGAGCTCTCTGAAGAATTTGAAATGAAAGACTTGGGTCCCATGCACTATTTTCTGGACTTGGAGGTTTGGCAGAAACCAGGAGAGATTTTTCTCTCACAGAGTAAATATGCAATTGATATACTTCATAGATTTGGCATGATGGACTGCAAGTCAATGATGACTCCAATGATCTCTAACCTAAAGAAACTCCAAGATCAAGTCACAGGTTCAGATTTAGAAGACCCCACCTTATATCGGCAGATCATTGAATCTTTGATGTATCTCGTACATACGAGACCTAACATTTGTTATACAGTAAATTCTCTTAGCCAGTTCATGTGTGAACCTAAGCATATACATATGGTTGTTGTAAAACACATTCTGAGATATGTTCAGGGAACTATAGCTTATGGTATCAGATACACCTCGGGTGGAGGTGTAATGCTTCATGGTTTTACAGATTCAGATTGGATAGGCAATGCAGTGGATCGAAAGAGTACTTCCGGATATTGCTTCAGTTTGGGTTCAATAATGATTTCCTGGTTCAACAGGAAACAAGGCTCCGTAGCCCAAAGCACTGCAGAAGAAGAATACATTGTTGCTAGTGCTGCTGGAAGAGAAGCAGTGTGGCTCAGAAAGCTACTTTCATATTTGTTCAGTTCAGAGCTTGAACCCACAGTCATTCACTGTGACAATCAGAGCTGCATAAAGCTCACTGAGAACCTAGTGTTTCATGATAGATCGAAACACATTGAGATGAGATATCACTATGTCTGGGACATGGTTCAAAAGAACGTTCTCAACATTCAGTATGTTCTGACAGCATAACAGACAACAAATATTTTCACCAAGCCATTACCCCTTACAAAGTTTGTATACTTTCATGACAAGCTTGGTGTAGCTGAGAATGCCTCTCTTGCTGAGAGGGAGTGTTAAATTTATAAGCAGCTGCAAGAGCCATTCTCTGGAGGATGGCTAAGACCCTAGATGAGATCTAGGGCCCCCAGTGCACTCCTGGGGTACTTGGTCTGGGACCAAGCAGTCAGTGCCATGGAAAAAGACCCTTGTTAGGCCCCCTAGTATACGACTGGGGTTCTTGGTCTAGAACCAAGTAGTAAAGACCCCTGAGAGGGCCCCTAGTATACGACTGGGGTTCTTGGTCTAGGACCAAGCAGTTAAAGCCCCTAGATAAGCCTAGGGCCCCTGGAAATGTCCAGGGTACCCATGCCTGTGGCATGGGTTGATCCTTGGTGGATAAGACTGCATAAAAGGTTATGGGGCTACTTGATCCTCGATCAAGTATTTTGTTGGTGTATGACCTTCCTTGAAGAAGGACATGACCACATGAGAGATAAGTCCCATATGCAATGATGACAAAGTAATAAGTTCACCATGAAAAATGAATGAATGAGTATTGCCATCTTGCTAACCCTCCTCTACCCTTGTTTGTGTGTTTTGGGGTTTTATGTTGTTTTGTCTTTAGGGAAAATTAAAGTTTAAATTAAATGTTCATTATATCATGTTTAAATTGTTTAATTTAAACATGTTATATTAATAATTTTAATACCCTAACCTAAACTATAAATAGAACCCCCCTACCCCTCACTTCACACACTTTTTGTATCATTTATTCTCTCCCTAGCGGCGACCCCTACCTATTGTTGTAGAGTGTTGTCTGAGGTTGATGCGACCCCTTTCTGCTGGTGAAGTCTCTCATTGTCGCTGTCCCTTCTGCTGGTGAAGTCTCTTATTGATGCGCCCCCCCTCCTATTTGCTGCTGTGTGGGGTTTTTTGTGGTGTGGCCCCTTCTTCTCTTCTGTTGTGAAGTAACAGTGGTGTGGCTCCTTCTGTTATGAGCTGGTTGGTAGGTGCGACCCTCCTATCTGCTGTGTGGAGTGAGTGCAGGGTGGCTCAGTCCTTCCCCATTGCTGCTGTGAAGTGAGTGTAGGTGACACGACCCTTCCTTTGTCGTGGAGTAACTTGAATCTGCTCAGATATGTCTTTTAAGCCATGGCCTCGCTCAAGCTACTCTTTTGTATGAGTTTTATCCACATAAATTCTGTGTGTAACTTTGGGTGATTGATTTGTGTGAGGGTTTGACTGTGAGAAGTTCTTATGGTCCTATCCCCTTTGGTGGCAAGAAATTTTATTCATATCCTGGCAAGAGATCCACCTCATATGGTGGATCTATGAACTAAACCTTGTTTGAGCATAATACAAATGGTTCTACATCTCTTGTGGTTGTTGTGACTTCTTCAGAGGTAAGGTTTCAGGACAAGGTAAGCTACCTACTTATCACTTCCAGATATGGACTTTGTTTTGACTTCAGTACTGTTTGATCTATTTAGTTTTGTGTATCAGCTATTAGATCTGAGCTATATATTGAGTTTACTTTTGTCTCTATAGTTGATTTACAGTTTATGATCAAATTGGTTTTAGATCTGCAGATCTGTGTAATGTTTTTGAGTTCAGCTTTATAGATCTGATTCATTGTCTTACTTTTATCTATATATGTTCATTGTTCTAGTAGTAGAGTTCTTGTTTTAACTTCTGAACTTTAGATCTGAGTTTCATTTATGATTATCAGCTCTAGTTACTATATTCACTGAGATTATAAATCTGAACTAATGTCTCATTTCAGATCTCCTAGATCTATACACTAGTTAAGTGTCTGAGTTTTTATTTCTGAACTTTAGATCTAGAAATTGAAAAGACACTACTGTTTTGCTTTACTGCCCTAATTTTAACACTAAGAACATTCTACAATGTCCAAAACATTATCACAATTGAGGGTTGAGGAAGTCAAAAACCTACCCCTAGATGGTTACGGTAAATACCAGGCTCTTCTCCTTTGTACTTGCATGAGAAAACAGAGCAGAACAACTTCACCTTTTAACTATGTTTTCTTCCATAACCTTCTAGCTAAGTTTTCTTTCATAAAAGTTTCTGAAAGCAAATCTTTATGTTATTTTGTGGATTGTGTGTGATTGTATTTTATTCAATTTACAAAGCATTGACTATATAATTGTGATGAAATTATAGTTTTTCATTAGCTAAATTGTCTCAATCACATTCCAACCATCCTTCTAAATAAAACTATGCACAAAATAAATTCAAAAATTAACATGTTTAAACTACTTTATTTCAAAATAAAATAACCCTTCAAATTTATATATAGTTTAAAAAAAAAAACCTAACAATTATAATCAACAATTTAACTGTACAATTTGCACATCAAATTTCATCAACTTTAACATTTTATACCATACACACTTTAACATTTTACACCAAAAACATCCTACGTGCCAAATTCTAGATCCATTTACATACAAGTGGTGCGAATCATCACCAAGACCACTATAGGAGCCGAAACATACACGCCAATACATGCGCACCGACATTGACCTATCACGTAATGAGAAGATAACATGTAAGCCATTCCCCACAACGAAATATAATCCTGTCACCTACTTAACAATAACATGTAAACCATTCGCAACAACAATCTGTTCCTGTTACCTACTTAACAAACATTCTTATTGCTAAAACTGATTATAAGGAACGAAATTTAGAACATAAAACTGACAAAACTTTCTTATCGCTAAAACTGATGATAAGGAACGAAATTTATAACACAAAACTCTTCTGTACGTCGCCACCACTAAACAGCATTATTATCTAAAACATTTACATAACACTGAACATTTCTAAAGCTGTTACTTTCTAGTTTATCCGATATACATTTTATCCATTCTTTGCCTTTTTTACCGTTTTCTCTGCCTGGAAAAGTCCACCACCAGTCCTAAGTTGTCGTACAAGAAATTATAAATCCAACAGAATGTAAGTTAACGAACCGTCCTATTTCAATTTGTCTGGGTTTATGGCCATCTACTACTCGGCAAGCTGATCATTCTCACAGGTGTTTGCACCTATTCTAACGTGTGTTGTGTCAGTGCAATGAATCTTGAATTTTGATTTGTGGAGGTAAAGTAGTCATGAAATTGAGGTAGTTGGCATATGTAGACTGTGCTATTTTTAGCCATTATTGCACCGCATTGTAGTTGACTTTTAAATGTCATCAGTTCTATCACATAAATTTTGGAATGGTATCACGCTGCTACGTTTCAGAGCCTCAGCCAATCCCTTACCGCACGGTCTGAATAATAACACGGGAAAATCACTGTGCGTGGCTGTCACAATCTACACTCACGAGCTCTGATGTTAGTTGGTCCCCACCCCCCGAGAGTTATTGCTAATTCTGAGTTTGTGAATATTTCTCAACTTTGTCCTGTTCGGCATATTTCCCACCACATGCTCCGGTCTGACGGTGAACAGGTTCAGGTTCGACAGCTAGAATGAGTTGAATGCAGTTGTGCCCAGTGAATGCTTTAATGAGTACTGTTGTCTGGGTTTTCCTATAAAGGACGCAATGCGTCCTCCATTATTGCTCAAACTCGTCTAGCAGAAAATTGGCGTGACCGTTTTCGCTAGAAGAGAATGGAATTCTATAATGTGGCTCTGATACTGTTGGCCTGTGCTGCAACGATGGCAGACGCAGCGCCGCCGGCGTACTTTGTGTTCGGAGACTCGCTGGTGGACAGTGGCAACAACAATTACATTTCTACGACTGCAAGAGCAAACAGCTATCCTTACGGGATTGATTATCCCACCCATCGACCCACTGGACGCTTCTCCAATGGATATAATATTCCCGATTACATCAGTCAGTATTTCAGAATTTATTGATTATCAATGTCTATCAGCCAGTAATTCAGATTTATTTCGTAATCAGACTGTACATTGGCTATTATTGATATAAGATTTGAATGAAATATTGATTTCAGGCATGAAGCTGGGGGCTGAATCCGCGCTGCCATATCTTGATCCTGCGCTCAAAGGCAATGCATTGCTGAGAGGTGCCAACTTCGCCTCTGCAGGCGTTGGCATTCTGAACGATACGGGAATCCAATTTGTAAGTACATCCATTCTGTCGGTTTAACATTGTACATTTTAATTGTTTATTTTAAAATTTCAGAGCCTGAAGTAGGAATATAGAGTTCTTACAATGAAAATGGTTATAGATCCAGTGTTAAAATTTGAAAAATTACAAATTTTCGTTACCAAATTCTAGGTTTTTCATTATGGAATGCCATTAATGAAAATGACAGTTTACTACATGATTGGCTGGCTCTCACCATGGCTATTGATTAAGTAAAAAATATCGAACATAATTTGTTTGCACACAGGCGAATATTATCAGGATGCCTCAGCAGTTCCAGTACTTTCAACAGTATAAAAACAAAGTTTCAAGCATTATAGGAAAGAATGCGACCGACAAGCTCGTTGCGGGGGCGCTAGTGACAATCGCCCTGGGAGGAAATGATTATGTCAATAACTATTATCTTGTTCCTGTATCACTGAGATCCCTGCAGTACTCGTTAACCAGCTACAGTAGCTTCATTATCTCAGAATATAAGAAGTATTTAGCGGTAATAACTGGTTTTTGTTTTTATGGTTAGTTATAGCATAGAGTATCCATATCATAAAATAGTAATTTGAAATATAATCCCTCTGTGAAAATAAATGGAGTCCGGCATTCTCATACTAACATACGAATTTACAGAAATTTTATGAGCTGGGAGCCCGCAGGGTTCTGGTGCTGTCCACGGGTCCTTTGGGTTGTTCTCCCGCAATGAGGGCAATGAGGTCCACAAATGGTGAGTGTGCTCCGCAGCTAATGCAAGCCACTGCGCTTTTCAATTCGGGACTAAAAAACATAGTTGATCAACTCAACAACCAGTATTCTGCTCAGATCTATACAATGGGTAACTCTTTTCCGCCGAATCAGGATGTGTTCAACAACCCTCAGGCAAACGGTAATGTTTCTTCCAGACCTTTTTTTCTGATTATCAAACCTTGGTTTAAAATTCAACGTGTAGTGGTTACTCATTATAAATCATTTTCCTGCAGGATTCTCGAATGCCAACACCGCATGCTGCGGACAAGGACTCTATAACGGTATAGGGCTTTGCACTGCGGCGTCAAACTTGTGCGCAGACAGGGACAACTATGTGTTCTGGGACCAGTATCATCCCTCTCAACGCGCCATTAAAATTATTGTCGACCGCTTATTTTCCGGTTCCATGGCTGATATTTATCCTGTCAATTTAAATGATATGCTGAAGCTTGACGTCTGAGG
>ML796893.1:387885-411069 GCA_009831015.1 Picea engelmannii | reverse complement strand
GGGGATTCTGTGGTTCCCCTATGGTTCTGACTAGCAAAGTGAATGTGTGAAAATGGTGACAAGAGAGAAATAAATGAACAAGAGATTTTTAAATTTGTGACCTTCACAATATAGTATAACTCACAATTGCATGTAATCAAATGAACATCATACATAAATCATCCGTAAAGTAAATAAGCATGTGGATAGGTGGATTTTGATCGCATGGGGAAAAAACAAAAATAAATGCTCGTTTCCTAAAAGACCTATCATCTTTCCTCTCAATTTAGCACTGGGCCTTCCAATAGCACTCGACAATGGGGTTTGAAGCCATCGGAAGAGGAACTAGTGAAGGTTGAAATAATCAGTTATAATGAGGGGTAGAGGGTGCATATCCTGAAAGAGCTAGCGATATTTCCCAATAGCCACACAAAATCTCATCAAGGTGCGATTGCAACCCACAACCATGACCTGGGTAGATATCCTATGTTTGGCCAGTAAGTACCTTGGTCAAAGTGCAACATTTATATTTTCATCCTAAGAAATGGGTCATGGGCTGGATACCCTCACAAGAGTTGGGTGACTCAAGGAGGGATGCGCATAACAACTAGACCTCGGCCTTCGACCCTTCATGGGTATCTCCCGGCCTTATGGTGTAGGAACACTTGACTTGGAGGATTTGAAAGATCCCTATTCTCAACTTCTATTGTTTAAAAAATGTGAGAACCTGATAATGAGGGGTTATTTGGATGCCTACCCCTGAGATCCTACCTAGACTAAAAAATTTCTTTTGGCACCTCCCGTGGAGGAAAATTTAGTGCGTTCTTAGAAATTTTTTAGATGGAGTGGGTTGAGAGATTGGGGTCATGGACGAACCTCATTTGAATTAAATTGGTGTGGATAATTTCCAAAGTAGTCGGATCTTTCATAATTCTTTTGAAGTACTTGGTGGGTACTAAAAAGGAATATTACTTTGACCTCCACTATTATAATAGAAATTATGTGTGTGATGAGTGGCTTTGTGTGCAATAAAATGAAAATGTGCAAAAGATTTTTAATAAGTTCAGTGTAACATTGTAACATGTGGAATTTCTGTGGTCCTTACAAATATTCATACCTAGCTTACTACATTTCTTTGGTACAACCTTGCAGAATATTTAAAGCCCTAGAGAACTGACAATTTGAACATATGGGTCCTTACTTGATCCTTTAAACTCCCTAGAATGTTGTCTAAACTATAAAAGCTTTTGAAACTATCCTAGGATTGTAGACATGTGGGCATGTATGGGCCCATTACTTGATCTTTTAAACTTTCCTAGAGTGTTGTCTAAACTAAGAAAGCTTTTAGAAACTATCCTAAGATTGTAAACATGTGGGCATGTATGGGCCCTTACAAAGCTTTAAGATAATTTCCAAAACTAAGAGGTACCCTAGGGGGGCTTTGTCCTCTCCTAATGTTTTTTTAAGGGAGATGCAATTTCCTTTCAACCACCTTTTCTGATTCCCGAGATCACACTTGGGTGCGGGGGAAGATCATACTTGAGGGTTAAAATTGATTTCTAGTCCCAAATTAATTGATTGTGTTTGAAAAAGAAATAACTTCAAATCAACATTTTAAATGCCAAATGAGCCATCCATGTGGCAACAAAGAAAAGAGAAGAATAATGATTCTTTTTACTCCTATGTGCTTATGTTAGCTAACCTTCCTTGTGAGAAAGGACTCTAAGTGAAGTGTGATTTCTTTACAAAGTGCAGGAAATTAAAATATGAAGGCAAGGGGCCCTCAAACCACTTATAAATCCTTACAATTTACCAAAAAATGGACTTGTGCATGGGCTGCAGTTCTGACAAGCACGCAGAGGGTGAAAAATGCGCATAGTTATGAAGGATGTCACACACGCAGTGTGCAAAATGTGCATCTGTGTGCCTTGAAAGCCGTGCACTTCCTGTCACGCGTCAGGAAAGAAATTTCCAAGTGAAATTCTCTTGCCTTGGCTCTGAATTCTGACTTTGGAAGATTGGATTAGGCTGGTTTTGGTACCTGCATATCTAAAAAATTAGAAAGAAGTGCTCTCAAGACTGAAATAAGGAGGAATTTGATACCGATCCCCAATATGGTTGACAATCTATTGTGTTGGTTTTGTCACATGGGTGAGCAAAAACACAACACTTACTTGCCTAGTTAAGTCAATTAAACAAGATAGAGGTTTGTGAGTTGATTAGATAACCAAATACACATGAAACAAGGAAATAAAACTAAAACAAAAGGAAATAAATGTTAGAGAAGATTTCAAGAACTAGAACCATAAAAAACAAAAAATGACAGTCATATAGCTACCAATGGATCAATGTATTGATAGGCTAGCACCGTAGAGAAAGGCATGGACTTATGAATCCCCTCTTCCTCCTTGGGAGGGTTCTTGAGTTCCCTAATATAGATATCTTCTCTTCATATAATGGCAAGTGACAATGGTGATAAAATACAATGCCAATCCTCTCAAGAGGTGAGTGGAATGGCCCTTGCTATAGTGCTTGAATGATTCCAAGAGAAAAGAGGATTCTCCAAGAAGAATTCTCATAGCATAACAATACCTTGAAGTTATTATTTGTCTATCACACCCATGGCACATATTTATAGTGTCCATTCATTGCAAGATACAACTAGTTCATAGTGTGAACAAGGGGCCTTTTAGGGCACTTCCTAGCCCTTGACCAACCTCCAAGCTATATTTCGCTCAGATCTGAGTGTCAAATCGCGTCGGGGGTCGGACTGGAAGTGGTTGAGAGGCCAACAAGATTCATAAATGCGCCATTCATGAGAAGTGTGTGAATTTTCCTTTATACAATTGCGCATATTGCGCGAATAGGGTTGTGTTGTCCAGCGCATTCTGCGCACAGTGCACACGCTTCCTTTGGTGAATTTGCGTACTTTAATGTTTGGACCAAGTGTATAGTTTTATGCCTTTTTGATGGATTTTGGTGTTGTAGGTGTACTAATTGCTGTTGGAGTTGATGTCTTTCTTCAACCATTTTGTGTAATGCTGCAGACGATTTTTCGGTGATAACAAACATGAACACCACTTTTTACATTACATACAAAGAAGTGAGAGAGACTAGAAATTCCCCTAGATCATGTGTCCCAATAGATCCATCCCAAGGCACTTGCATAACTACCCAAATCATAAATGAACGACATGATGGACAATTACTACCACCAAGGGATATTTACTTGGATCCATAAGAGCAAGGCATATCTTGAAATGGGGACTAAAAGGATGGGCCATGACCGACCACAAGGGGCCTGGAGATACCACCTAGGTCCCTCATTATTACATATATTATCTAAACATGGCCCAATATGATACAAAATTACAAAGATAACCACACTTTTGGCTCATCATGATATAATGATACACATAATCTACTCATATGATGGGCCACATCTGACAAAAAACTGTAGGGTGCACTGAAGTGAATCTGAGGTGTAACACAATACTCATGCAAGAGGGATGATCGTTGGCTTTTACCAACAAAGAAATCTGTGAGAGGCACTTGGGAAAATCAACTTATGAAAAGAAGATGATATCTTTTTACATGCCATGAATATCTGGCATCCATACCTACTTGGGAAATGTTTCCAGATTAAAATAAATCTTCGTCATTCGAAATAATTCTTGGAGCAAAGGGTTTTATCCTCCAAACAACAAAAATGGGTCAGCAAAATGATAGGATATGATTGAGATAATTTATAAGAAGGGAAAGGAGAATGTGGTAGCAGATGATCTCTCTCAATAATATGAAGTAAGGGTTCGTCTTTTCACTCTCCTTCATAGAAAAAATTTGGTTGAATGACACCCACAAAGAATGGTTAACAGATCTCAAGTTCACTAGCTTGGTCCAACAACTTCAAATGGAACCTCATGCATATCCGAACTACATTTGGAAAAATGAAGAGCTTTTCTATAAAGGGTGTCTTTATTTGAATAAGCAGTGAGCACTTAAATCACATGTGTTATTTGAGCTACATTCCTCTCCTACAACATATCATTTCGGGTTTATAAAACATATGAAAAAATCAAATGTGCATTTTTCTAGGAAGGCATGAAGAAGGACATCCACACCTTTGTGGCGGATTGTGGCATTTTCCAACAACACAAGGGAGAGATAGTGAAACCTCCAAGTGAACTACAACCTTTACCCATTCCACAACCTATATGGATTGACATTTCTATGGACTTCATTGCGGGGTTACCAAAATCTAGCAACAAATCTATAATCATGGTTGTGGTTGATCTCCTCTCCCAATATGCTCATTTTAATGCTCTCCAACATCCCTTCAAGGCCTCTATGGTCACTCAAGTATTCATGGATAATATCTTTAAACTCCATGATATCCAACACTAGATTGTGACAGATCATGACCCCAACTTCACGCGAAATTTCTAGCAAGAGTTGTTTCGGCTCCAGGGAACTCAGTTGAACATCAACAACACATATCACCCCAAAACTGATGGTCAAATTGAAAATTTCAACAAGTGCTTGGAAGTGTATTAGAGGTTCTTCGCTTCATAAACACAATCCCAATGGGTCCAATGCTCACCTTGGTTACCTCTAGCCAAATGGTGGTAAAATACAAGTTATCATGGTGCCACTTGAATGACTCCCTTTGAGGTTGTCTATGGCCAAAATCCCTCCATTGACGATTAAAATTGAAATGATGATTTCCGCCCGCAAATGATTGCTAAAGCGCTATTATTTAATTATGATAATAATAATAAATAGTAGGTGGGACCCCCTTGTAGACTAGATGAGAAAGGATATACATGTTACACTCATATGTTGCTGCTGTTATGATGTTGCCTACACAGTCCTACATTTTTTTGATGATGCAGTATTGGTTTCATTTGATGTGATAAATGGGTGGTTGAGGAATTATTGCTAAATGCTACTGGTATTTACTTGTGATACATAACAGTTCCATGGGTATGAGGATCATGTTGGTTACAAGTGCTTTGCTATGTATGTTATAACCTTGATTACTAATTCATACATTGATTACTTATCCATATATATCTATGCAAAAAAATTAATAAAATGGGAACTTGATTAAAACAAAAGGAGAAAACTATGGAAAAATTCTAAAGCTATGGACAAAAGATTATGTATAGACCTTTGTGACAATGGTGGACCTAGCTATTATACTATGTGTTTGGTTAAAGGACTATGCAATTTTTTATTAAAAGTTGAATGGAAGCACATATAGAAATGTTGATATGTGATTATCGTATGGAGTTATGGCAAGAGGTTAACGATAGGTATGATATATATTGGGTGGCGCACTATGCAATTGATATGGTATCAAATCTTTACGATGAATATTGCATTGAATTATGCATTGGCTATGGATTGATTTTAATGGTAGATTATATGTTAGTGGGCCGACTTGTACATGGAATTGAATAAGGCTAGGTAAGGAAGTGACGTGCATTTACTGCACGTCACTCCAAACCTCCCATTGAGCCTGTCACCCTATCAATGTTGCATTGTTTCTATGTTGGTTGTGAAAGCTCCACGTTTTCAGGATTGGAAGGGGAAAACTCGACTAGTTCGTCATTGAAAATATTTTCTCACATGTCTTTTTCTTAGCTTTCCATCCATGATGGACTCTCTATATTATGAATCAAATGGTGGCTCAGGAATGCATGGGTTCTGTGTTTTCTTAAGTTTTTGACTGTGTGTAAATATTGTGTTCTAGGTTTTCTGTGATTACTGTGAAATATTGGCATTTGCAAGCGAAGTAATGTGCACATTGGTTATTTATTGGTCATCTTGGTTTTTTATGATGGTTCTCTGTGAAATAATCGTGACAATGGTGCAATGAAGCTCTTTGTTTTATGGTTGAAGGGTTTTAACCACCAGGTTGTATTTAAGTGGCTGTCAAATCATTTCCCTCTCCATCATTGTCATAATCTTTATCTTGTTGCAGAGCAACTGTTGACAGCTGGTGTGTGTCTTTTGTTTAAACCCCGAGCTACTATTGATGGCCCATTCCATACTGTCTTTTTGCTGAAATCTTTCCAAAAGTCCAGACTTGGTTGGCACCGAATGTTAACACAACCATGTGTATGTATTGAATGGATATGAGTTGCAAAGAGTTTCCACACACCACTCCTCTCATCCCTGCTACAATGATGAATGTATATGGCCTCAATGTCAATTTTTTTCAAAAGTTGTTCAACCACTTGGGTGTTGGAAATAAACATTATCTCTCTGTGTTTTTCGAGTACCCATCACTGTTTAAATTAACCCTCTATGCAAAAAAGTGTTAGTGACATCGGTGTGTGTCTAGATGGTTAGCTCGATTTTCTTTATTCTTCACTCAGGCATTCACTTATGATTCTGTCAAGAGATTGGAGTCATAAGTCAAAGGACTGTATTTAAAAAAAAGAAGAAGGAGGATGGCTCACTACTTTTTCGTTTTCAAGATTATATTGTGGCCTGTGGTTGTTAATCGATCGTAAATGGATATAGGGATATGGAGGACCATTATCTCTCTGTGTTTTTTTAAAAAGACAAGTAGGTTTTCATTGCCTCTTTGCATTTACTTTTTAAAAGAACCCGACTTGGACTCTAACTTGCCTCTACCTTCCTCGGGCACCTTCTGGGGTTTGTCAAGTGTTGGGTTATCCGTTTAATGATTGTGGAAGTTTAAAGGCATGGGCTCCCCCCTCTTGGTCGAATATCTGTGTGTCCTCTCTATGATGAATTCGTTTGAACAAAGAAGAAAGAAAATATGTGGTTCATACAACCAAGAGCTATCCTTCTATTCGTTTATGGTTTCAGTTATTGTGTTTAATATTAGCATGATCTTGATTGTATTTAAAATTAAGAAGACACCTGTGAGTGATTGTTTCACCAATCATGATCATGGTTCTGGCAATTTTAAAAGAGGTTCCTATGTGTTAATTTAGTTATGTTCGTTTCATACATGATATGGTTCTATGGGTCGTTCCTTTTAAAAGGAAGTCTGTATATATTATTTCACACAAAGAGAAAGCTCAAGGTTCCATTTTTTTTTTGGAGTTGATTGTTGTTGTCGATTCAAGATTGGGTCAATGACATGAGTGAGGAACTGTGTATGATTGGTTCACCGAACATGCTCTTAAGTCTGTCCATGATTTTAAAAGGCACCTATGTATATTTAAATCAGATTCGATTGTTGATTAGAGGACAATGACTGTTGATTGTTTATATTGGGTGTATTATGGTTTCATTAGCAAAGATGAATGTTGGGCATAGATGACAGGGATTGCTGTGCATGTTTTTTGTTTTTTTTTTAAAAGGGAAAGAGATCAACATTAGAGCATGCAATTCTGATTGAATTGGAAATGTTTTCATAAGTTATAATACACAGACTGTTATAAATTGAAGATTTCTGGGAAATTAAATTGTTATTGAGACAACAAGCAGTTGGTATACAATTGAGGAACAATGACTGTTTTGGTCTTGGAAGTGGATGCTTTTTGGATTAAATTTGAAATTGATTTATGATAGTTGATTGATTTAATTTATTTTATGAACAATATCCATCTAGTTCCCTTTCATTTTCTCACTTTTTCGATCATTACAAATCCCCTCACGATCCCAAATTCATTTTGCACGCCCTGTTCACTAAAATTAAATTAAAACTCTGTATGACAACGACAAAAAATAACACAGAGATAGATGACAACTGATATGTTTTGGTTATTGTTGCACAATTAATTGTTTAATGAATTTTTGAGTAGTAATCGTGTTCTTACTCCCGGTCATGATATCACTTTTTTTCTCAATACAATCCCCTCAGATACCCTTGAACCCTACTTCACCCCTTGCTCATTGACAATTGAATTTTATGGATTGGATTGCATGGGTATGATGTGATTGCTGAGTGAAACTTTGTTTCATATTAAGAGAATGCCATGTATGGTCTGTTTAAGATCTAGTTGCTAATAATTGCTGCATACAGGATGAGATTTTTCAACAGAGGAAGTCATGGCCGAAATAATAGGGGCAGAGGAAATTGGAACAGAGGGCCTAGAAGGCCCAGATTCTCAATACATTTCGATGCCAATTCTTAAGAGTTAAACCAACTCTTTTAAGCTAGATTTTTCAATTGGATTGGAAAAGGGATAGTCCATCCTAGGCTAGAGAGGCCTCCCTTCCATCCCTAGCATGTCCCTGGTATTCCTGTGCCCCCTCATGTTTCTTTGCAACCTGAAGTTCCCAAGAATGATGAATAGCAGGAGATTGTTCACCCAACAGTCTCCCACCATCGTGGCTGGCCAACTTTATCTTTACCTCCTCCTCCTCCACCTGTAAACCCAAATGTTCATATTCCCCTACACACTCAGCTGTACAGTCCTCCCACGCAAGCAAAAGACTCAAAATCGAAGCCCACCATATGCATGACAAAGGAAAAGCTATTTCTGCCCCCTCCTCTCCTTCAAGTGACTCAGCTAAGTCAGTATCATCCCATATGCACTTGAGAGATGATTGTTCCCATGTCATCAGTGAGATCAAGACTCAAGGTTCTACCCAACCTAAGGCTAATTCAAGGAAGTCAAAAGGGGATAGCATCAAAAAAGGGAAATTGCCTCTCAAAGTGGAAAATACGGTTTTTGATTATGTTTTATTATTTATTTGTTGAGGACAGTGGACTGTTGAAAATTTTGGACAATAAACTATTTTTGGATATTGTGGATATTTACATGTTTTGATATAATTTGAAATGTCACTGATATTTAAATTTCAAATTGTGGAAATGATTATGGGAGCCACAAGGAGGGATGTGTATGATTGATTGTCTATTATGTCTATTTTTATAAAGAAATTAAAGGGAGTCACGAGGGGGCCCAGTGTTGGAACAGGGGTAGACCTAGGGTTCAATGCTCAAGAGTGCACCAACAAAACCGTAACTATCGGCCCTTTCGGCTACACTTGCGAAGCATATGAAGTCTCACCCGAGGTAGAAGCAAGGGTGGTTGCAGGACTCAGATGTCTGCAACCTTAGCTGGGACAAAGATCTATGATTATAACACCTTATCAAAGCACTTAACAATTATAGTTCACCAGTATTAAACTAGTATCTACTTTGCAGACAAAACCCTAATTACAGAGCATCGCAGTATTCAACCAGATCTAGTATGTTCAATCACTAAGTACATTCTAGCATTCATCCATATTATTAAGCACGTAGCATCAACAGATCCATCTATCATTAATCTATATCAAAGCATATAAACAAGTAAACACATAAACACATCAATATATTGGACAAAGCAACCATAACACAAGATATACGTGGTTCACCCCCACCCTAGGGATACATCCACCAACTCTTATTCTCTTTATTATCATTTTCCAAGCTTCTTACAGGCACAAAGCATCATAACACTACTCTGCATAGGACATGAGATCTGCGCGCACTTCACCAGATCTTCCTTCCCCAAGTAGATCTAGGCACAAAGCCTTACACAGTCTGTGCACAAAGCACTACTGATGACTTGCACTTAGCTCTGCAAGTCTTAATCACATCTTCTTGCACATAGCTAGTGCTAGCACTCAGCCACTGATCGCTACTTACATCACCTAGATTTTTATTTATACACTACAAGATAGGCCTAAACATGGGTAAACCCATGGGCCGACATCCCCATAACCGTTACATAACCTAAAAACCCAAAAATCCCTAAAGATGGGCCAAGATCCTGCGATATTTGCTTCATCTTGCACTCCACCTTCGATAGCCTGTTGAAGTCCCAAAAATAGGTCAAACATGACCAAGGATCCTCAAAACTTGGTCAAGGGCCAAAACCCACCTACTGGTTATTATTTAATAAATTGCCCTTTATTATTATTATTATTATTATTATTATTATTATTAATTCTTCCCCTAAACTAAAAGTTAGTCGAGCTTAGTTAAATTGACTAAATGAGGTAGTTGAACTACGTCAACTAATTTGGAATGCATAAAATCAAAACGTGAAGGAAGAACAAGGGAAGAATAGAAGGAGAAAGCATACAAAGGTTTTCTCTTAAGTTTTATTGAGATAGTTCAACTTTCATTCATTCTTCAATTCATTAAAATCCTAATTCTCTTTTATGATAACAGGGTCCTATTGTAGACAACAAGGTTAAAAGCCAAATCATATCATTCAGACACTTGTTTTCAGAGGTGTTGATCTATCTTTGATATTCTATGTAGACTTGTCTGTTTATGAATTAAATTTCATGACTTATAAAGGATATTGTGCAGAGTCAAATGGGTAGCAGTCTATGGAAAGCTGACCCAGATTTTAAATTTCAGTTTTTACTTCTTGTCAGAGTCCTTTTGTATGGTTTTCATCGGGGATATCTAAGTTTGACCTTTGTCCATACCCCCATATGTATTTTGTAAAGAGAACGATTCTTTTTATTTCTTGGAATGAAATAGAGCGCTTGCTATTCTGTCTCATTTGTGTTAATATGCGACTTGGTATTTTTGCTTTTGATATTCACATTTACTTTTGCAATCTGATACATTCAGAAAACTGTATAAAAATGTTATATTTTGCAACAATATTTTATTTTAAAAAATCATCCTAAGCCCTTGTAATTAATACTTGTGGATTAAGAAACACTTTTTGAGGCTATAAACATAGGGTAACATTCCCAACTATCTTTCCTTAGCCAAGTAAGATTAGAAAATGCTCGAGTAAGATAAATTCATATCTTTTCCTCAACATTTATTTGGTGACCATACTGGGGAGATCTTCAATATCTCTCTAGTTGATTATAAGTTTGATTTTCATTGAATATATTTATATTTGTGATATTATTTCTTTGATTGTTTCTTTTCTTCATGATTGTACCTCATGCAAGGCAGCCCAATATTGAGCCTGGTCTTAAAGATTAGACTAGCATTGCTTTAACCTTGTTTAATACCATCTTAGAGACCGCTAGTACCCGGGTTGAGCTTGAACACTCATGGGAAGCAATTGAACAAGACATAAGTGTCCAAGAACGTTGGGAAGCTAGGAAAAGACAACCTAGGAATCAACTTTAGCTTTCTTTTTCCTACAGTTTTGATCTTCTTTTCATGTCCTTAAACCCTCGTATCTCTAGGAGAATAAGAGGTTTATCACCTGAGATTAATCCTATTGCTGAAATAGGAAGAAGAAACATTGTTTGATTAGTCCAACAAAGCACTCTAAGGAGAACTTTGTCTGATTCAACCAGTTCGTCTTTCTCTCCCTTACCTATCATTAACAAGATGACATCTAGTGGTAGCTCTGGTGGCACTGGAGGTGCCTCTTCATCTCAATATTCAGCCTTGTCAGTGATTGGTAGCTTGTATAGTCATCAAGTCCCTATCCAATTTACCACAAACCCCGCTAAATTCATACAAAAGTATGGGATTTTTCAGTTTGAAGAAGATGCTACAACTACTCCATGGCATGTTTCCTCCCCTCTCAACCTAACACCCGCTACTCGTCCACTTCCTAAATTCAAAGAGAATCTCCCTAGGTTTTCAGGGAATAACATGGCCACTATGAATGAACACTTGGTGGAATTTTCTAATGCTTGTCACAACATAGGAGCCAATGACAATGACACTTGTATGCACTTATTTGTGAATTCCCTTGAAGGGAAGGCTGCGACCGATTTCTTTGACCTTCCTCCTAAGATTATTTCTACTTGGGAGGAGTTATTATATTGGTTCAAGTCTACCTATGGGCAATCCAAAATCCCAACCGAGAAGTTACATGAGTACAATAACATCGCTTATAAGGATGGTGAAACTATCAAGTCTTCCAACTTGTGTTTCACCAGATAATACAACCAAATCCCTGAACTCATTTTCCCTCAGAACCAAGCCGCTTTCATGCATTACTGTAATGCTTTACCTTCCCCCTATTGTCATAGGATTGAGGAAAAGGCCATTGATAACCTTGGTTCTACTCTGCATACTTTTTTAGAGTATGAAGAATAGCTCGAAAGAACAGGTCTTCCTAAGGGAGACTCAATTAAACAGACATATATGTCCGCACTCTTACAACTTGTACAAGACATGAATAATCAAATGATAGAGTATGAGCGGAAAGGAAATGTCCCCTCTCTTACCCTTGGGGCCTCATCTTCTTCTTCACCACCATTAAAGAATCTTAATGAAAATAACTTTCAACCTAAAGATATCATGCCTCGTAGTTGGTGTAACTTTTGCGAGGAACACCATGAGGAAAGTACATGTGAAGTAAAGCAGAGTGCCAGAGATAAAATCTTTGGTAAAATACTTGAAACTACTATTACTGTCCTAGACTTTGCAGAGCCAGAAGATGTTATGATCATAAATACTAGGAATAAATCCTATGCTCCAAAAGGTAAATATGATTCTCCTTGCACTTATTCAAGCCCAAGCTCATCTTCACCAGCTTCTACTGTTAAGGTTTCTAAATCTCCTGACAGTCAAGGAACTACCTCCCCTCTTCCCTCTTCCAAATACAACATTCTCAATCAATTGGCTAATATTAAAGATGATGTTATCCTCTTGGACGTGGTTGCCGTCCCTTAGCAACAAAAGGATCTGAAATTTTTTATGGAAGGAAAACCTTCCATTGTAGCCAACCTATCTGAAGAGGTAGATGAAGAGGATTCAACTGTAAAGAAAGTAAGTGTACATAACTTTAGGCACCCTCTAAAAATCCCTCCATTTTATATTTATGTAAATATTATGGACAAGATTTCCCATTGTTGTCTCATTGACGATGGTTCAGGCCCAAGTGTAATGTCGAAGATTATTATGGAAGAGCTAGGCTTGTCTTGTACAAATGAAAAAACCATAAGCATGCTCTCTTATAATAGTCTACAACAAATGAACATAGGTGAAATCAAGGACGTGACCTTGGTTTTGTGCACACATCCTGAAATAAGGACAAGCCTTGATATTCAGGTAATTGATATGCCAGTGAGTAATTACTCAATCATCTTAGGAAGAGATTGGCAAGCTTTGATAGGTGGATACCTCTCACTCGACAGGACACACTTGTTTGTTCCTCGGAATGGTAAAAACATCATATTCTTAAGGGAAGGGAGAATTTCACCTTACATAGGAAGCAACCCACAACCTAATGTGAATTATATCGAGGAGGACCTAAGAGTGTACTCCATCTTTGTTGATGAGGACAACACTCCCTTGGAACAAATTGACATAGAGGATGGGATGTGGCATATACACTTTGATGGTTCATGCTCCAATGAAGGGAACATAGATGGTATTATCTTGTACTCTCCTATGGGTAAAATTCATAACTTTTACTATAGGTTAGAGTTTGCTTGCACAAACAATGTCACTGAATTTGAAGCGTTACTGCTAGGCATTGAAAAGGCCTATAATCTAGGTTGTGGTCACCTTAGAGTTTTTGGGGATTCTGAACTTGTTGTAAACCTTGTACATAAGATATATTCTCCTAGAAACAAGTTAATGAAATGTTACACCCAAATTGTTTGGGAACTTATCTCTAACTTGCTATATTTCAACATCACTCATGTTAAAAGGGAATTGAATTCAATGGCTGACATGTTAGCCGTTTTTGCAGCCTCTCCTTCTCGACAACTTCTACCACAAAGACCTAATTTCACCTTTCAATCTTTGTATCGTCTGAATATCCCTGACAATATAGAGTCATGGCAGGTCTTCCCTAGTGATGAGAGCATCTGTGCTTTCATTCAAAATGAACCTTATAAGCCTAAGGAAATTATATCCAAGGAAGATAAAAAAATTCCTAAGGGCTTGAATCCTCTAGAAAGTTCATTTTCATCTAGTGATGTAGGGAACAAAGAAAAACATAAAGAAGAGGAGTCGAAAAGGAAAGTGGGTGAAACCATTTCCTTGAACATTGGAACACCCGAGTCTCCAAAGAACGTTTAAATAGGTGCACAATGTTTTGATGAAGAAAAATTGAAGTTCAGTAAGTTGCTTGGTGAATTTCAATATGTTTTTACCTGGTCTTATGAGGATCTTCGTGGTTTTGATCCTACTATTATACAACATTCCATCCCTATCAAGGAAGGCATACAACTAGTTAGGCAAAAACAAAGACCCATAAACCCTGCAGTGGAAGCAACTATTCAGAAGGAGTTGGAAAAACTCTTGAAGGCTGGGATGATTTTCCCTGTTAAGTATTATGAGTGGGTTTCTAATTTGGTTCCCGTTTAGAAAGCAATAGGTCAGATCAGATCATGCGTTGATTTTCATGCATTGAATAGGGCTAGTGTTAAAGACCATTTTCCTCTCCCTAATATGGAAATGATTTTGCAACAAGTTTCAAGGTCACAGATGATGTCCTTACTTGACGATTTTTCTGGTTACAATCAAATCAAGGTGAAAAGGACAGATAAATATAAATCCACTTTTATTATTCATTGGGGCACTTTCGTTTATGAACGTATGCCTTTTGTATTATCTAATGCAGGTGCTACTTTTCAAAGAGCTATGCAAATAGCTTTTGACGATTTGATCGATAAAATTATTCAAATTTATCTTGATGACTTAACTGTGTATTCTAAAAACCGATCAAATCATTTCGGTCATCTTAGAAAGATTCTCATGTGATGCAGGAAATATGGCACTTCTTTAAATCCTTCTAAGTCTATTTTCAGCGTTACCAAGGACAAGCTCCTTGGACACATTGTCTCAGATTCATGAATAAGCATTGATCCCGAAAGGATTGCTGCTATCCGAAATATTCCTGCTCCTATTTCCAAGAAGGAGGTTCAAGCCTTTATGGGTGTTATTAACTTCGTCCGTAGGTTTGTTCTTGATTTTGCTGTAATGGTCAAGGCAATTCACAATCTCCTTAAGAAAGATCATTTTGGCGAAGCTGGATTTTGAGAAAGAATTTATGATATACACTAATTCCACAGAGGAAACAATTTTTGCTATCCTCCTACAAGGTGATGACAAAGGAAATGGAAAACCAATGGCTTACATGAGTAAAATCTTGTCAGATGATGAGTTTAAATATTCTTTTATTGAAAGGCATGCTTTCGCTCTTGTTAGAGTTGTTGAAAAATTTCGTCATTTTATCTTAGGTAAGCATATGCTGGTAAAAGTCCCTTTACCTGTTGTCAAGTTTTTACTCTCACAGACTTATCTTTCAAGAAATCTTGCACACTGGCTTGCCAATATTTAGGAACATGATCTAACTATTAAGATTTCTAAAACTATCAAGGGATGTGACTTAGCCCTTCACTTAGTTCAACATGTCAAAATAAGTGAAGACATTTATGAACATGATAGATCTCTATCAACACTGTTTTACACTAACAATCAAATCCTTCCTGTGTCTGAACATCCTTGGTGTAAAGATCTGGTATATTACTTGCAAAATCAAAGATGTCCAGATAACTTAGACACTCATCAAAGAAGAAGTCTCCACCTTGAATATACTAGATACATAATTATAAGAGACTTCTTGTTTAGAAGATCTGCTGATGGTATGTTACTTCGCTGTGTGAACAATGAGGAAGCACATAAATTGTTGCAAGAGACTCATGGTTCTTCAAATTATGTTATTAATATAGGAGGTCACTTTTCTGCTAAAACTACTGCTTTTAAGATTATCAGGAAAGGGTATTATTGGCCTTCAATCTTTCATGATTCTTATAATTTTTCGAGATCTTGTGACAAGTTCCAGAAGTTCACTGGGAAAGAACGTCTTTCTGCTATGCATTTACAACCTGTCCTCCATGAATTTCCTTTTTCAAAATGGGGTTTGGACTTTATTGGTCCTATTAATCCTCCATCTTCAGTAGGGCAAGTTTTTATCTTGAAAGCTACAAATTATTTTATGAAATGGACTGAAGCTGTCCCGCTTAAGCATTCACATGATGAGCAGGTGATTTCTTTTCTTGAAACTAATATTTTTTCTAGATTTGGACTTCCTTTAGAAATTATTACAGACAATGGTCCCACTTTTATTTGTGCTAAGCTGACCCAGTTTTTATCTAAATTGGGTGTTAAACATTTTACCTCATCATCTTATTATCCCAAAGCTAATGGGCAGGATGAGTCTACAAACAAGAATATGGTTAGAATTATCAAGAGGCTCATTGAAGATAAGCCTCATCAATGGCACACTCTCTTCACACCCTTTGGGCATATCACACTACCACCAAGATGAGCACTAGTTGCACTCCTTTCCATATTGTTTATGGTCAAGAAGCCATTCTGCGTACCGAGATGGAACTTTCCTATCTAAGGTTAATGCTACAGGTTGAAGAATTAAATTCTTCTGATGTTTCTCAAAGAATGAATTCACTTTTGGATTTAGAGGAGCAAAGGACGTTTGCCTTGGATAATATAAAGAGAAGACAACAAACTATTAAAAGATATTTCAACAAAAGTGTCAAGGCTGTCAAATTTAAAGTTAATGAGAAGGTACTACTGTGGGATTCAACTCATGCTGATAGAGGAAGGAATTAAAAGTTCCAAAAATTATGGCTGGGTCCTTTTAAGATCGCTTTTGTCCTAGGCGCAAATTCTTACATCCTAAAGGACTTACAAGAGCGATTGTTTTCCTATAGCACTAACGATTCCCACTTAAAACACTATGTGGAACAAACTTAAAAGTTTTAACGCTGTATGGAATGTTTTCTATATTATAGTTTGTTTTATTCACTTCGATTCTACAATTCTGTTGTTTCATTTTTGCTATGTCATTTCTTGCCATTTTGTTTTATTTGACTTCATTTCTTATCAAAATAAAATGTTGGATCAGTTTTTCTACAACGACGCTATTATGCAAAGTATTGTTAATCAATAACAATCAAGTTACACAACTGTCATGATGTTCTCCTTGGAAGCATCATTGAAATTCTTATATGCTTCAACTATTGTTTTATAAGATAGTTGGTTTTATCCCTCTTCTGCTTTCCTTTTCTTCCATCCATTTCAAGATTCAAAATACCATATCATAAAATTTTTCTCCTTGAAGTCAATAATACTTTACTATGATTAATTGAATGATTTTGCTTATAGGGATAAATCCCCTCATACTTAACACTTTCCATGAGTTATTCCAAAATTCCCGATCACTTTTCCCTTAAATCCGCTCACTTCCCCCTGTTGTATAATCATTTTGATGTATATCTTCTTGATCTGATGTTACTGGTTTGTGAAACTCGACATTCTGAGTTCTTAATCTGTTGGAAACAAATTTCCCTGTGGAGTCACCAGTTTGTTGACGATTAAAATCGCAACGATGATTTCCGCCTACAAAGGATTGCTAAAGCGTTATTATTTAATTATGATAATAATAATAACTAGTAGGTGGGACCCCCTTGTAGAATAGAGGAGCAAGGATAGACATGTTACGCTCATATGTTGCTGCTGTTATGATGTTGCCTACACAGTCCTACATTTTTTTGATGATGCAGTCTTGGTTTCATTTGATGTGATAAATGGGTGGTTGAGGCATTATTGCTAAATGTTGCTGGTATTTACTTGCGATACAGAACAATTCCATGGGTATGAGGATCATGTTGGTTACAGGTGCTTTGTTATGTATGTTATAACCTTGATTACTAATTCATACATTGATTACTTATCCATATATATTTATGCAAAAAAATCAATAAAATGGGAACTTGATTAAAACAAAAGGAGAAAACTATGGAAAAATTCTAAAGCTATGACAAAAGGATTATGTATAGACCTTTGTGACAATGGTGGACCTAGCTATTATATTATGTGTTTGGTTAAAGGACTATGCAATTTTTATCAAAAGTTGAATGGGAGCACATATAACAATGTTGATATGTGATTATTGTATAACGTTATGGAAAGATGTTAACAATAGATATGATATATCTTGGGTGGCGCACTATGCGATTGATATGGTATCAAGTATTTACAATGGATATTGCATTGGTTATGGCTTGATTTTAATGGTGGATGATATGTTAGTGGGCTGGCTCGTACATGGAATTGAATAAGGCCAGGTAAGGAAGCGACGTGCATTTACTGCACGTCACTCCAAACCTCCCTTGAGCCCATCACCCTAACATTGTTGCATTGTTGATCTATTGGTTGTGAAAACTCCACGTTTTCAGGATTGTAAGGGCAAAACTCGACTAGTTCGTCATTGAAGCGATTTTCTCACAAGTTGTTCTTAGCTTTCCATCCACAATGGAATCTCTGTATTATGAATAAAATGGTGGCTCAAGAATTCATGGGTTCTGTGTTTTCTTGAGTTTTTGACTGCGTGTAAATATTGTGTTCTGGGTTTTCTGTGATTACTACAAAACATTGTCATTTGCAAGTGGAGTAATGATGCACATTGGTTATTTATTGGTCATCTTGGTTTTTTATTATGGTTCTCTGTGAAATAATGGTGACAGTGGTGCAATGAAGCTCTGTGTTTTATGGTTGAAGGATTTTAATCACTAGGATGTATTTCAGTGGCTGTCAACTCGATTCCCTCTCGGTAATTGTCGTAATATTTATCCATTTGCAGAGCAACTGTCAACAACTGGTGTGTTTATTTTGTTTAATCCTTGAGCTGCTGTTGATGGCCCATTCCTTACAGTATTTTCACTGAAAGCTTTCCAAAATTCCAGTGTTGGTTGGCCCTGAATGTTAATATAGGCATGTGTATGTATTGACTGGATATGAGTTGTGAAGAGTCTCCACACACCACTCCTCTCATCCCTACTATAATGATCACTGTATGTGGCCTCACTGTCAATTTTTTTCAAAAGTTGTTCGACCTCTTGGGTGTTGGAAATAAACATTATCTCTCTGTGTTTTTCGAGTACCCATCACTGTTTAAATTAACCCTCTTTGCAAAAAAGTGTTAGTGACATCGGTGTGTGTTTGGATTGGTTAGATCAATTTGATTTATTCTCCACTCGGACATTCACTTATGATTCTGTCAAGAGCTTGGAGTCATAATTCTAAGGACTGTGTTTAAAAAAAAGAAAAAGGAGCATGGCTCATTGCTTTTTCGTTTTGAAGATTATATTGTGGCCTGTGGTTGTTAATAGATGGTAAATGGATATAAGGATATGGAGGACCATTATCTCTCTATGTTTTTTAAACCGACAAGCATGTTTTCATTGCCTCTCTGCATTTAACTTTTAAAAGAGCCCGACTTGGACTCTGAATTGCCTCTACCTTCCTCAGGTACCTTCTGGGGTTTGTCAAGTGTTGGGTTATCAGTTTAATGATTGTAGAAGTTTAAAGTCACGAGCTCCCCCCTCTTGGTTGAATATCTGTGTGTCCTCTCTATGATGAATTCTTTTGAACAAAGAAGAAATAAAATATGTGGTTCATACAGCTGAGAGTTGTCCTTATATTCGTTTATGGTTTCGATTACTATGTTTAATCTCAACATGATCTTGATTGCATTTAAAATGAAGAAGACACTTGTGAGTGATTGTTTCACCAATCACGATCATGGTTCTGTCAAGTTTAAAAGAGGTTCCTATGTGTTAATTTAGTTTTGTTCATTTCATACATTATATGGTTCTATGGGTCGTTCCATTTAAAAGGAAGTCTGTATATTTTATTTCACACAGAGAGAAAGCTTGGGGTTCCATTTTATTTTTGGAGTTGACTGTTGTTGTCTATTCAAGATTGGGTCAATGATATGAGTGAAGACCTGTGTCTGACTAGTTCACCGAACATGCTCTTAAGTCTGCCCATGATTTTAAAAGGCACCTGTGTATATTTAAATCCGTCCCGATTGTTGATTAGAGGACAATGACTGTTGATTGTTTATCTTGGGTGTATTATTGTTTCATTACCAAAGATGAATGTTGGACATAGATGACAGGGATCGTTGTGCATGTTTTGTTTATTTAAAAAAAGGGAAAGAGATCAACATTAGAGCATGCAGTTCTGATTGAATTGGAAATGTTTGCATACATTATAATACACAGACTGTTATAAATTGAATATTTCTGGGAAATTAAATTGTTATTGAGACAACAAGAAATTGGTATACAATTGAGGAGCAATGAATGTTTTGGTCTTGGAAGTGGATGCTTTTTGGACTAAATTTGAAACAAAGTTATGATAGTTGATTGACTTAATTTATTTTATGAACAATATCCATCTTGTTCCCTTTCATTTTCTCACTTTTTTCGCTCATTACAAATCCCCTCATGATCGCAATTCATTTTGCACTCCCTGTTCACTAAAATTAAATTAAAACTCTATATGACAATGATAAAAAATAAAATAGAGATATATGAAAACTGATATGTTTTGGTTATTGTTGCACAGTCAATTGTTTAATGAATTGTCGAGCAGTAAACCTGTTCTTACTCCTGGTCATGATATCACTTTTTCGCTCAATACAATCCCCTCAGATACCCCTGAACCCTACTTCACCCCCTGCTCATTGACAATTATTAAATGAATTTTATGGATTGGATTGCATGGGTCTGATGTGATTGCTGAGCCAAACTTTGTTTCATATTAAGAGAATGCCATGCATGGTATTTTTAAGATCTAGTGGCTAATAATTGCTGCATACATGATGAGATTTTTCAACAGAGGAAGTCATGGATGAAATAATAGGGGCAGAGGAAATTGGAATAGAAGGCCTAGAAGGCCAAAATTCTCAATACATTTTGATGCCGATCCTCAAGAGTTAAACCAACTATTTCAAGATGGATTTTTCAATTGGATTGGACAAGGGATAATCCACCCTAGGCCAGAGAGGCCTCTCTTCCAACCCCAACATTTCCCTAGTATCCCTGTGCCCCCTCATGTTTCTTTGCAACCTAAAGTTCTCGAGAATGACGAATGGCATGAGATTGTTCGCCTAGTTGTCTCCCACCATCGTGGCTAGCCAAATTTTTCTTTACCTCCTCCTCCTCCACTTGTTAACCCAAATGTTCATATTTCCCCTGCACACTCACATGTATAGTCCTACCACGCAAGAAAAAGACTCAAAACCGAATCCCACCATATGCATGACAAAGGAAAAGCTGTTGCTGCCCCCTCCTCTCCTTTAAGTGACTCATCCAAGTCAATATCATCTCGTATGCACTTGAGAGATGATTGTTCCCATGTCATCAGTGAGACCAAGTCTCAGGGTTCTACCCAACCTAAGGATAAATTAGGGAAGTCAAAAGGGGATAACAACAACAAAGGGAAAATTGCCTCTCAAAGTGGCAAATACATTTTTTGATTATGTTTTATTATTGATTTATTTAGGACAGTGGATTGCTGAAAATTTTGGACATCAAACTATTTTTGGATATTGTGGATATTTACATGTTTTGATATAATTTGAAATATCACTCATATTTAAATTTCAAATTGTGGAAATGATTATGGTAGCCACAAGGAGGGATGTGTTTAATTGATTGTCTATTATGTCTATTTTTGTTAAGAAATTAAAGGGAGTCATAAGGGGTCCCACCTACTAGTTATTATTTAATAAAATACCCATTATTATTATTATTAATTCTTTCCCTAAACTAAAAGTTAGTTGAGTTTAGTTAACTTGACTAAATGAGGTAGTTGAACTACTTCAACTAATTTGGAATGCATAAAAGCAAAATGAGAAGGAAGAACAAGGGGGGAATAGAAGGAGAAAGTATACTAAGGTTTGCTCTTAAGTTTTATTGAGATAGTTCAATTTTCATTCATTCTTCAATTCATTAAAAGCCTAATTCTCTTTTATGACATCAAGATCCTATTGTAGACAACAAGGTTCAAATCTAAATCATATCATTCAGACACTTGTTTTCAGAGGTGTTGATCTATCTTTGATAGTCTGTGTAGACTTGTTTGTTTATGAATTAAATTTCATGACTGATAAAGGATATTGTGCAGAGTCAAGTGGGCAACAGTCTGTGGCAAGATGATCCAAATTTTAAAGTTCAGTTTTTACTTCTTGTCAGAGTCCTTTTGTATGGTTTTCATAGAGGATATATAAGTTTGACCTTGGTCCATACCCCCACATGGATTTTGTAAAGAGAATGATTCTTTTGATTTCTTGGAATGCAATAAAGCGATTTCTATTCTTTCTCATCTGTGTTAATATGTGACTTGGTATTTTTTCTTTTGAACTCCACATTCACTTTTGCAATCTGATACATTCAAAAAATTGTATAAAAATGCTATATTTTGCAACAATCATTTATTTAAAAAAATCAGCCTAAGCCCTTGTAATTAATACTTGTGGATTAGGAAACACTTTTTGATGCTATAAACATAGGGTAACATTCCCAACTATCTTCCCTTAGCCAAACAAGATTCAAAAATGATTGAGTAAGATAAATTCATATATTTTCCTCAACACCCCCATCAGTACTATCCTACTTACCAGGAGTCTCTAAGGTGTAGAAGGTAAACAAAACCCTCATAGCTCTAGTCGACATTCTCTACACTTTCAAGGACAATTTGGTCTTGGGTCAAAACCAAATGAAGTAGCAGGCTGATCAACATCGTTCCGAACGCCATTTTGATGAAGAGTATCAGGTGTTCCTCCATCTACAACCTTATAAGAAAACCTCACTCAAAGACAATCACTATGAGAAGCTTGCTCCTAAGTTTTATGGCCCCTATAAGGTCCTCAAATGTATTGGTCTAGTGGCTTACAAATTGGAGCTTCCTAAAAAATCCAAAATTCATCCAATATTTCATGTTTCCTACTTTAGAAATTGGTTGGATATACCTCCTATATTTAAACATTCCTTCCAAAACCGGATGAAGAAGGTTCCATTTGGTTGTATTCCAAGGACGTCCTCGAAAAAAGAGAGTGGCATATCCACCAATGCACTATACAAGAGGTCATGGTACAATGGAAGGATACACAGTTTGAAGATGCCACATGGGAACCCACAAATATCCTTCAACAATTCCCTCATCTCCAGCCTCAAGGACAATGCTTATTTGTAAGGGGAAGGGCATGTTAGGGTCCTATCCTAACCCCCTATTACACCTCATATTGTATGGGGTTCCACTTTGTGATTTTCATCACATTGATGGAGATTTGTTGTGGGTTCCTTGGAGGTATTTGGCTTGGGGGAGTCTGTCATGTCCCTATTTTTGAGTTCCCTGGTTTTGTAGTAGAAGGGACTCTCGTGGTTTGTCAGTGGAGAAATAGGAGTGAAGATAGGGTCATTTAATGTCACTTAGTTAGGAGATATTATATTATTAAAGTG
>ML796893.1:351721-370678 GCA_009831015.1 Picea engelmannii | reverse complement strand
ACTTTTGATGCCATATCCTAAAACTCAGCCATGAGTATTGGGGAAATGAAACAGTCATACACAGGTGTCACGTTGCTTTACTACATCGCAGGTGCTGGAGGCTGGAGAAGGCAGATGATGATCTTTGCATGCTGAAGACAGTTCTAATACTTTTTTCTGTTATAGAAGACTTTATTATCATAGCTTTTTAAGTGGAATAGGACTGTTTTTATTAAATACCAGATCCACGTTTTTAGGATCCGTGTAACCATTTTGTAAAGGCTATAAGTGCCTATTTTGAAATCAAACAAGGGTTCGATTCTGGACAGAAATATACTCTTTTGTATGCTCAGACTTAGTATGCTAATACAGATCACAGTTTTCTTTTAGTGTTGATTATCAGCTTTTCATTTTCCTTCTGCATTTTTTATCTGTGTTATTATGCTTTGAATGGCCGTCGTCCCATTGTTCAGCTCATGACCTGATGATAAATCTATTGATTGTATCTTAGACCCTGCTATGCATTAGTTTGGTTGAAATTTGTTCTCCATCCATCTTTAAGTTACTCGCTGATTAATCAATACTTAAAAGCACTGTCTATTTGTTTATCATGTCCATGTTTGAATATTATAAACTGTATTGAGTTGTCCCATTGACCCATATTCACAAAACACAAAAACATTCAATTCTTAAGTTACCAGGCATACTTATTTTACAACCCTAAGTAGTTTCCTGGAGTGATAACACCATCTGTATATGCGATAGGACATGGAGAGTTCACCTGATTCATATGAGTGAGGCAAGTGGGATTATAGCCATATCATAATTATTTCATTTGGTCATAGCATGGGAGGAGATACAAATTGTATTGGGTCAGTTCATAGAGATTCCAATTGATATAGTGGTGGATGGAATTATCCACTACAAAGGTCACACACTTGTAGTACCTAAGTCAACAATTAGAGAGATGATTACGAGGGCTATGTGTGATCCACCTTCGACAGGGCATTCTTGATACATGTATAAGTATAAGGCATCACATAGGACATGGCTAATTTCCAGAGAGGTGTTTAGACTCCACAGATCATTTGAGTACATTAACAGTGATCGAGATAACATATTTTTCGGTGCAGTTTGGCAAGGGATGAACAAATTAGTAGGCACAAAGTTGATTCCTAGCACTTGGGTTCCACCATATGATGGCATACTAGGGACTTGTCTCATTTTGACTTTGATGGTTACCATTATGGTAAAACAATCATTAGCAGGTATTAGGAGCGATGCAATTCCTATTTGGTGGTGGGATCTAGGAATTCATTTAAGTGATGTATTGATTCAAATGATGGTCGACAGAGCTATGACAATGATTGGTCCACTTTATTTTTGGGACGTAAATAGAGGGGAGGTCAATATTTACTCTATAGGGAATGACATACTTGAGGTCAGTCATGGACTCGCAGACTTAGACTTCAGTGAGACACTTTCACTGAATTCAGGTGGAGTCAGGTGGTAACAACCAATGTAACAATGCTAATAACTCATCAACACTCTCATTTGTCCAACCATGCACTATTTGCAAATTAAGAATTATAAGGATTGTTGTCAAATGACTTAACTTGCAAGTACCATACACAGGTTTTGAAGCATACTCCATCAATTTGTGCCAATCATCCTTGAAACCCTCATTCATCATTCTATCAAATTCAATCCCTTCATCTATTATTGTTGCATGTTCATCTGCATTTGTTTCCTCTTCGTCTATTTTTGGTGCCTCTATGTCTCTCATGCTTTGCAATGGTATCCTATTTGGATAACTATTTTGAGGGAAAGGGCTTATACTGCTATGATCAAATCTCAACATATGTTCAAAAATCATTTGTCTTCTTCTCATATTCCCACCGAGACAATCATTACAAGGACATTATTATTTCTCCAATCTCTTATCATCAACTATTCTCTCATCATGTGCCATTGACTCATCAACTATTCATTCGTTGACAAAACTGGCCATTGACTCATCTTCAATTTTCTACATTCAATTATGACATCGGTATGTTAATCTTACTTTCAACTCTTTTCATCTATCTCATCTTGAATTGAAATGAAATATCAAAACCAATTCCTAGAGAGAAAAAGGGAATTTTAAGACTACAATAGATGTTAGAGTATACTTATTCGATTACTAGGGTGTAGACATAACATCTATTGTAGTACTATTTATTACTTGGAAAATAAGTCTGGTCATATGCTTGGGGATTACTCCCTTATGACCTTTCTCACATTCATTGGAATGTATGGTGTAAATATTCCACCTAAAGCAGTGCCTAGGTTTTTACCTGAAATCCTTGTTTTGTTTAAGATAATTACACATATGGATGAAGAAAGAAAATATGATAAAGGAAATCAAAGAGTTGGATGTGGTGGAACCCTCCGAAGACCATAAATATAATGTATATACTTAGAAAATTAGTAGTAGATCTCATGTTTGGAATTCAAATAATGATGGAATTGATAACCTCTATGAATGGACACAATCTCAACTTTCTTGGTTCTGAACCTGAGGGGTTTTCCATTTTTCTTCTTTCCTAAAAAATGATGGCATTTTGAATTTTTTTTCAAGATGGATTTGAGACCTAGGATATCAAACATTCCTCAATAGTAGTTGTTATTACTTTGTAATTTTCCCAAGGCTGTGGAGGCAGACACAAAGGCAACATCAAAACCACTTCGAGTCTTGGATATAGCCCTCCAAGACTCATAGAGGGATCTCTCTTTCTGATTTAGATTTGTTTGAAATAAGATATTATGCTAGTTATGCAAAACATGGGTTTGTTTATGGATTTTGTATGTTTGGGAGATTGAAAACTCGAATTTTCATTAGGCCATGGGGTCTACCTTTCTAAAAATGGATCTATCTCAGATGTAAAAGATTGTCTCCACAGGGTAGGATAGAAAGAGTTCTGGATAAAATTGAATTAATGAAAGTGGAGGAGAGGAAAAGAAGGGAAAATCCATCAAGCAGAGGAGCAACTAAGAATTCCTATGCTCAACTTCAGACGAAAACATGTAGATCATTAAAAGACCAGAAACAAAGTGCAAAAAACAAGTTCTGTTCTTAATCTTTCTTTTAATGATTGGATCAGGGAAAAAATAAAATGGATTTACATAGTAAGAAGACAGTTACCCAGAGAGGAAAAACACGACCAGTGAGTCTAACACAAGAATCCTGCAGCTACAACTTTTATTTCTGGAAAATCATATGAAGAATTACAAAGTATCCCCTGTGGGGCATGAAATGAGAGCTCAATGATCAACCACTACACATTTTACTTATTAAAATATATAAAATGGACTCTCCCCAGGCTCAGGAGGTTGAATTCAACCACCTCAGCCAAAAATAGAAGTAAAATCCCTGAAAATCCTGAACTGTCCTCCATAAAATCGTGCCGAATTTCTGCAAAAAAGGGGTCCACTCAGACATTTGTTTCTCCTTAACCGTGACACTTGTGAAAAATATGGAGGAGTTTATTGTCGATGTGCAGTTTCTGGACAAAAAAATCCTTTGGTTTCTCCAAATTCCTCTCCATCTTGCTGAAACAACTCCTGCAAAATCAAGACTACAATAGGAAAAATTGGAAATCTGAAAAATGAGGCTGAAAAGTAGCTTAGATTCTCCCAAATGGTGGCACTTGTGAAAAAAATGAGAGAGGTTTTTATTCTTCACCTCGTTATGGAGAAAAACCTCTCTCAGTTTTTAAAAATTCGTTTTCGTTTGCCTGGAATCCACTTTGGAAGAAAACTGGTCAAAAATGGAAAAACAATGGTTTTGTGAAATTGGGGGAGGGGGGTTTTGGAAAGTTAAGTGGTACGTCGGACCCCCCCTTAAGGTGGTAAGTGGTATTGGGAGGGGGGGGTCCGATTTCACTTGGAGGTGACAAGTGTCCCTCCAATACCACTTATATCAGACCCCCCCCGTTAAAGCTTGAAAAGGACGAGGGGTCTGATTTAATTAATGAACATTGATTTATTTACCTTGGGATAAGTGCATGAGGTATGCTTTATGTTTTTATTTTATTTGTTTTTTGACTTTTGTTTTATTTATTACGTTTTAACTTTTTTGTTTTATTTATTAGGTGTTTTAATTTGTTTTTTCAATTAATGTTTTATATTATTATTTTGTTTTATCATGTTTATTTTTAATATTTATGTTATTAATATTATATTACTTTTGTTTTATTTTTGGTTTTATTTTAATATTTTATTTTTTAGATTTGTTAAATCTTTTATTTTAACATTTGTTTTATTTAATTTATATGTTTAATAGTTTAATTTCTTAGTTAATGTTTTAACTTAATAAACTAACCTAAGTATTAACTTTACACAAACTAACTTAGTTATTAATTATTACTTAATTAATTATTAATTAGTTTATTATTAACAAGTATAATCTAACTACTAACCAAATTATCAACAACTAACTTAATAAATTAATTAATGATTAATTTATTATTAACAAGTCTAACATAAATCTAACTATACTAAATTTAATTACTGACATTATTAACCTAATGTTTTTTATCCTAAGTTTGTTTATGCAGGGATGAAAGGTGGGCAAAATGTAGCCAATGTGTCAAAAGGATAAGGGAGTGAGGGCGTAGAAGTGGATGAAGGATGCAGTAGAGTGATGGAGGATCGAGCGAAATGGAAACAACTGAGAGACCAGAAAGCTAGGAACTTCATCATGAGACCCAAAAATGATATCTGAATCATCAGATCTCCTACAATTATAGGACCCTAACATAGACTCCACCTGGGGATGGCAGCTCTTTCAAGAGGTGTCAAGAACCACTGAACTCTGAACATGAAAACCAGTGCTTTATTCATTGGGCTGATCCCAAAATCTTATTCTGCAACCTGTACTTGTTTTGATCTTTCAACTGAAACCAAATCAAAATGAACACTGTTGAAAAAGAGATGCTCAGAATGCTAAGCTTATTCACATTCTCCTACCTACCCTATACTTCTGAAAATCATGCTAAATAAAATAATACAAAAAATCAAATGAAGCCAATCAAGTAGCTGCTGAGACCAGTGGACTGCTTGACTGCTTGTTAGCACAGTAAAAAAGGCAACTTGACCTTTTGTCCATAGATTCAAAACTTCAAAGTGTAATGGCCACTGCTGAAAACATGATTGATCTTTACAACATAGATCTCAACAATCCTAAAGAACCAAAGTAATTCTAGAGATAGATTGAGTTTCTCCAGTGAAAACTTTCTCCATATAGGTGACTATAGGATCAAGGTAGAAGCGACTTGTTCCTTGATATTCAAACTTAACCAACTCAACTTCATCATTTGATGCTATAGTTATGCTATTTGCATCTTCATGCACTTCTTGACATGGTTGCAAATTTTCTGATAGGTTTTGAAATGATACTTCTGCTGAACACACACTTGTAGCTGACTATCTGATCATATCCATATCATAACAATTTTTGAAATCATTGGGGGTAAATGAAAACTGACTTTGAAAACACAATTTATCCAACATATTAGCTATAGGGTCATAAAATATTTTAGATGACCGTGGAGTTTGTTCTGCTGGTATTTCATGGCTTACCCTGTGATCCTCAACCAGAATCTGACCAAGATTCCCTTTCAAAGTATGAAAAGAACTGAAACATAAGGGCAGGGAATCAAAATGGATCAGCTCATTACCTGTCCTGGGCTTTGTGTTTTCATCCGAGTTTTGGCCTGCACAAAGACTCAAGGGTTGCACTTCTGAATCTGCAATAGCTTGTATATCATCCCTGTTCTCCTCACTTGGTGCATTAGAGAATTTCTCTTCCTTTCTATTTACAACCGACTTGAAATGTTCCCTCAGGAGTGAGGCAAAACACATGGGTAGGCAGTTTGCATTTTCTTGAAAATTTTCTGCACTTTCTTCCTTGCAATATTGATTAGTATGCAGAGTTTGATTGTCATCTTGGCTTTGTGGTAATTGGAATTCTTGTTCCCATGAAGATAGTGTTGGTTTCTCTGAGCAGTCATCATCAAACTCAACCACATAATCATCTAAAATTGCTGCTATGGGATCCTGAAAGGATTTACAAGATTGCTTCATTGATTCACATGACGGGTTCTGGATTTCTATGTGTTTATCCTTCAACATCTGCTCAAAAGTCTCCTTCAAAATTTAAAATGAATTATAATGTAATGGTACAAAGTTACATTCCAGTGTTTTGAATTTTGTTTCAGTGTCTTAATTTTCCCCTGAACTTTGAAAATCATAGAAACTTGGAGATTGTAATCCTGGATCTAAAATGGCCTCTTTCCCCACACTAATATCCTTCACTATCTCATCAGAAAATTTACTTTCTTTTATATTTACCACTTGTTCAAAAATTTCCTTCAAAAATTTAAAAGAAGAGAAGCATAAGGGTAAAGTCTGTCCACTTACCCCAAGACTTTCTGCATTGTGATTATAATTGTCATCATACCAATCAAGCTTGGGTGAATCATCCATGGATGAAATGCCATTGAACATGCATATCATATCAGGAGAATCTTCCTCCATCTTTTGATTTTGAACTTCATCTTTGACTGTATTGTGAATTGAGTACATGAAACTATCATTTTTCAGTCCCTGATACCATGGTTGAGCTACAACATGTTTGGGGACAGTGACCCTTTCTTTTTCTGAAATCAATGGAACACGATGTCTTTGAACATCAAGTTTTTCTCTTATGCTAATCCTGTGCAACATTTCTCCCATGGTGTTGCCCAAAATGTCGATTTTAGCTTCTGAAGATTTTAGCTACTCCTTTTCTTTGTTCTTTGCCTTTGACCTTTTGATCAACAAGTTGGCCTCCACATCAACTGCAATGTTCTGCATTTATTTGAGAGTTGCAGTGTTCCTTTCTCTTAATTGGAATGCCATCTCAGGATCGAAGGCATCTGGGTAATGCAAGTGAGATGACCCTGGGGGTGGCCTTATATCAGCAGGCATTGCATGATATATCTTATTGAACCTTGTTGAAAAATGAGGTACTGTCTCCCCTGGCTGTCTTTTCAAATGGTCATATTCTTCTAGGATGAGAAAGACATTTCTCATGATCACCCATCGATCTAGGAATTTTTTTACAAACTGATGGAAATTGCTAATGCTTGCATCTGGAAGATTCTTAAACCAATTTTTGAATTTACCTTGCAATGATAGGGCAAACATTCTGATGTAGACACCATCATCTTCTACCTCAAACATATCAAGAAAATCCTCAAGACTTTGGATATGCTTTTCAGTAGTGATCTTCACATTTTCTCCATCAAAACTGGGCAGATTATTGCTATAATTGGTAGGGAGGTCATGGAGAATAGAAGGTAGAACTAGAGGCTTGTATCTGTCTGGGATTTTTGGAGGTACATGAGGTAAAGCAGGTGGGTTATAGCTAACTGGAATTTCAACAATGGCAGAAGATAAAACACGAGGCTCATGTCTCACCAGGCTTTCTACAGGTGCATCTGGGATGTGCACAAGTGTATGAGTATGTACATGATCTACAATTTGGGGCTTAGTCTCTTGAGGTTCATGAATTAGCAAGTGGTCAATGCAATATTCAACAATGTACTTTTGATCGGGTTTAGAATAAGATAGAACATAATTACATATAAAACCAAAGATGTCTTGAATGCAATTTGGACTCGATTACCTGATCTTTCTTGGCTGCTCGGTCATGCTTCAAGTTCTTCCTCCAATGGAGTCTTTGAGTTGGCACTGTCTAGAGCTGTTTGGAGTCGCCAGGTGAAATATTTCATCCTTCTTGTGTCTGGTCACTGTCCACCATCAGTGATCAGATCTGGTACTTGAAGTGCACTACTGAAGAATGTTCCCCAGTATGGTCGCCATTCTGTTATCACTCTATATTTTTCCCAAGGCCGTGGAGGCAGACACAAAGGCAACATCAAAACCACTTCGAGTCTTGGATCTAGCCCTCCAAGACTCAGAGAGGGATCTCTCTATCTGATTTAGATTTTTTTGAAATAATATATTAGGCTAGTTATGCAAAACATGGGTTTGTTTATGGATTTGGTATGTTTGGGAGATTGAAAACTCGAATTTTCATTGGGCCATGGGGTCTACCTTTCTGAAAATGGATCTATCTTAGATGTAAAAGATTGTCTCCACAGGGCAGGATATAAAGAGTTCTGTATCAAATTGAATTAAATGAAAGTGGAGTAGAGGAAAATAAGGGAAAACCCATCAAGCAAAGGAGCAACTAAGAATTCCTATACTCAACTTCAGACAAAAACATGCAGATCATTAGAAGATCAGAAACAGAGTGCAAAAAACAAGTTCTGTTCTTAATCTTTCTTTTAATGGTTGGATCAGGGAAAACATCAAATGTCTTTAAATAGTAAGAATACATTTACCCAGAGAGGAAAAACATCACCAGTGAGTCTAACACAAGAATCCTGTAGCTACAACTTTTATTTCTTGAAAATCATCTGGAGAATTACAAAATATCCCCTATGGGGCATGAAACCAGAGCTCAACGATTAAACACTGCACATTTTACTTATTAAAATATATAAAAAATACTCTCCCCAGGCTCAGGAGGTCGAATTCAACCACCTCGGCCAAAAATAGAAGTAAAATCGCTGAAAATCATGAACTGTCCTCCATAAAACTGGGTCAAATTTTTGCAAAAAAGGGGTCCACCCAGACATCTGTTTTTCCTCAATGGTGACACCTGTGCACAATCTAGAGGAGGTTATTGTATATGATAATGTTTTGGACAAAACATTCCTTTGGTTTCTCCAAATTTGTCTCCATATCGCTGAAACAACTCCCGCGAAATTAGGAGTGCAACAGGAAAAATCGAAAATCTGAAAAATGAGGCTGAAAGATAGATTTGATTATCCCAAATGGTGGCATATGTGAATAAAATGAGAGGGGTTTGTTTTCTTCATCCTGTTACGGAGAAAAACCTCTCTCGGTTTTTAAAAATTCGTTTTCTTTTTCCCGGAATCCGCTTCGGAAGAAAACTGGTCAAAACTGGAAAAACAATGGTTTTGTGAAATTGGGGGAGGGCGGTTTTGGAGAGGTAAGTGGTATGTTGGGACCCCCCCTGAGGTGGTAGGAGGTATTGGGAGAGGGGGGGGGGGTCCGATTTCACCTGGAGGTGACAAGTGTCCCTCCAATACCACTTATATCAGACCCCCCTTGTTAAAGCTCGAAAAGCACGGAGGTCCAATTTAATTAATGAATGTTGATTTATTTACCTTGGGATAAGTGCATGAGGTGCGCTTTATATTTTTATTTTATTTGTTTTTTGACTTTTTGTTTTAACTTTTTTGTTTTATTTATTATGTGTTTTAATTTGTTTTTTCAATTAATGTTTTATATTATTGTTTTGTTTTATCATGTTTATTTTTAATATATATGTTTTTATTATTATATTAGTTTGTTTTATTTAAGTTTCGTTTTATTTTTTGTTTTATTTTAATATTTTGATTTTTAGATTTGTTAAATGTTTTATTTTAACATTTGTTTTATTTAATTTATGTTTTGTGTTTTTTAATTTATATGTTTAATAGTTTAATTTCTTAGTTAATGTTTTAACTTAATAAACTAACCTAAGTATTAACTTTACACAAACTAACTTAGTTATTAATTATTAATTAATTAATTAATAATTAATTTATTATTAACAAGTCTAATCTAACTACTAACCAAATTATTAACAACTAATTTAATTATTAATCATTAATTAATGATTAATTTATTATTAACAAGTCTAACATAAATCTAACTATACTAAATTTAATTACTGACATTATTAACCTAATGTTTTTTATCCTAAGTTTGTTTATGTAGGCATGAAAGGCGAGAAAAATGTAGCCAATGGGTCAAAAGGACAAGGGAGTGAGGGCATAGCGGTGGATGAAGGATGCAACTAGGTGATGGAGGATCGGGCGAAATGGAAACAACCGAGAAACCAACAAGCCAAGAACTTCATTATGAGACCCACAAATGATATCTGAATCATCAGATCTCTTATAATTATAGGACCCTAACAGTAGCTCCACTCCAAACATATTTAAAACCTGTGATCTCACTAAACTCCTTCCATACCTATAAAGTATATCAACATAACATGAATAGATGAACTTTTCTTTTGTTATATCAAGCTTTGTAGTAAAAAAATCTCTTTTTACAATCTTTTATTAGTTTTTTAATTAACACCTTAGCACATGTATGTGTAAGATCCATTGATGTAGATTAACTGACTTCTGCTACTATTTTGTGACAAATACCACCATTGTGGATGATAAACTTGCATGTTTCTTGACACGTTTCTTAGGTGTGTAGCTCTTGTAAATTAAGAAGCTCTTGTGAGATAGTTTACACAGTTCAACATGAAGAAGATCCCGCTACTACAATAGATGTTATGCAAATTTTAATGGTTTATGGATTGGATCCTTTAATTCATTTCGTAGAAAACAAATTACATAAAAGGAAGGTAGTGAAGGAATCTTTTCAAAAGTTTTTAAAATAAGTGGTAAGATTGAGTGAAATACCACTTGATCCAAAACTTCCAAAACCAGTTCTCAAGAAGCCTACTCCAAAAGTGAAATGTACAATGTTGGAGGTGAAACTTTTTGAATCATCAAATAAACATTACATGCTATAAATGCAACCACAAGTGATGTGAATATGAGTACACCGAAATTCTTGAACATGGTAATGATGGAAAATGGGATGATAATTCTCAACAATCTTCACATCCAAACATAATATTTGAGCAACCTTTTGACTTGCTTACCACTTCAAAAGCATGGAATGATGACTTTGATGATATTAAATCAGATGGGGTAGAAGTTGCTAGCTTTTAAACTGTAGATAGATTTAGAGTTACATATATCCCTATAATGAATGGGGATAAAGGAAATAGAAAGGATGGTCACTTTGATGATGATTTTTTTGACTTTGATGACCTACCCTGCATGGTAATTAAAGGAGGAGGGACCAAAATGAGACTTCTGGTTGGAAAATAAAGCATGGTAATGAAAGGAGGAAAGGCCAGAATGGTACTCCAACTGGAAAACATGGGACAATGGCAGGGGTTTGGAAATTGGTGGGAGGCCATTTCCACCCAATAGTAGGTTGGATGCCTTCATTGACTTTGGTGACTTCAACAAAGATGAATATCAATATGTTGGTTCCTCTACCTTGAATGATACAATAAGAAATACAACATATAAAAGAGACAAAATACCTTCTATCAATTCTAAAAAAAGTGAGTGAGTTTACAATTTTGATGATGGTCATATAGTTGGTTATCAAGGAAAGGCCTCTTAGAATTTTAAGAGGCCATTGTTATCTAGCCCAAGAAGAAGGCCCTGAAAAATTGATTATAGTTCTTCAAACTTAGATGACGATGATGATGAATCTTTTGAATCTGATGACGATGGGACAAGTAGAAAATGATTAAGAAATCAAGATCTGTAGGAAGAGGAGGACATGAAACAATGAACAAAAAATATCATATGGATTCTTTTGGGGGGTATCCTTATGAATTTGATGATGAACTTCTAGATATTTTAAGAGAAAAGTGCCTACAAAATTAAATATTTATTAGTGGGCAGGTATGCTCTGAAGTTTCTGTGATGTTAATTTGTAATGCAAAATTGCTATGAAGACACATTGAATCCTCTGCTCCTTATGTTGCTTGTATACATTTTAATAAGAATCTTAAGCCTCCTTATATTAACCACTTCCTTGATGAAATGGGATCTATTGACAGAATCCATAATGTCCCAAATAACTCCCTCGTGAAGTTCTATTACCTAAAAGTACTATTCATTTCTTGGAAAATAAGTCTAGTCATCCTTAGTTGGTGCAGTTAGAGTGCTTACAGGTCAAGACCCTTGGGTGGGTTTCAAAGATGTTTCTATTTTTCTGAGGAGCTCATTAGGAAACTATAAGAAATATGGGTTTTCCTTCTAGCTGATGCATATGATAGGGACATGAAGGACAAATAGATTTTGGGTTGAAAAAGTTATATAGATCCGAGACTAGGAGGAATTTACGTAGTAGAATGGAACAACTACAGGAAGTGGGTAGGTATCCAATGTATATAAGACAAATCAAGTGCTTACTAAACAATGCATCCAAGACAAATCAAGTGCCTACTAAATTAAAGATTTATTAGTGGGCATGTATGATTTGAAGTTTTTGTGATGTCAATTTGTAATGCAAACTTGCTATGAAGACACATTGAATCCCCTGCTCCTTATGTTGCTTGTATGTTTTAATAAGAATCCTAAGCCTCCTTATATTAACCACTTCCTTGATGAAATGGACTCTATTGACATAATTCATATTAGCCCAAATAAATCCCTAGTGAAGTTCTATTACCTAAAATTACTATTTGTTTCTTGAAAAATATGTCTAGTCATCCTTAGTTGGTGTAGTCATAGTGCTTATAGGTCAAGACCCTTGGGTGGTTTGAAAATATGTTTCGAGCTATTTGAGGAGCTCATTAGGAAACTATAGGAAACACAAGTGTTCCTTCTAGTTGATGCATATGATAGGGACAAGAAGGACATATGGATTTTGGGCTAGAAAAGTGATATAGATCTGAGATCGAGAGGCATTTACATGGTAGAATGGAATAAATACATGAATAGTATAAACAAATACTCCATCAAAGTAAAAAATACATAGGGGGACACAATACAATGGTATAGGGGGGAAATAAACTGAATAAATATTACTCATTAAAAAATGGATAAAAGTTTACCTTCATAAACACCATCTATTCTGATCTCAAGTGGTGGTGGAGAATTCTGGAAAAGACATGTTCCTCACAAAGGGAATGTTTTTGTTTGGTTGGCCCTAAAAAATAAGATTATGATGTGGGGAAAAATGTAAAAGCGAGGTTAGCAGGGTCCTAGAAGATACTAAGGTTAAAGACTGCCTTCTCTCACAATGCCCCATTAGTTAGAAGGAATATGCAAAGTCCCATATCATCACCCTCCAACCCCACATCATCACCTCAGGTTGTGGTTATTCCTACCCTCCAAGTGTTTATCCATTTTGTGACCCAACCCATAGTTCAAACCCCAAGTCATCCTCTGATTCAGAACCCTAATATTCTTATGGTTAGGCCAAATACCCATAATTCCAAGTTAGTATCCAGACTCAAATCCCTTATCCTACCACCTGTAGAACATATAGGGGACTTTCCTGATGAACACCTAAGAATATGGCCTAGTTCTAATGGAGAAAATGGCCTTCCTTATTGCTGAAGACCATCTCAGTGCCATCCAAGAATACACTAAGAATTTTTCTACAGAGGCCAATGATGTCTTATCCATATTTTTTTCTCATTCTGTATAAGGGGAAGATAGGAAATGGTTTCTAAATTTTTCTAACCAATCCATTATCTTTTTGGGACAGTTTATTGAGAAATTTATAAAGAAATTCCAAGACGTTTAGATCTATGTAATATAGAAACGCCCCAATGGATCATATTTATGGATCAGTCTCATTATTCTCTTCTTTAATTAAGCTTAGCATCCATGAAATTTCTCTGCATTTAGAAATATAACAAACACAAAATACTGAGAACAAAATTGACTAACCTGAGAAGGGGAAGACGTGGATTTTAGCTCTGCTACTAAAGAATCCCTCGCCCGCCTCTTCAAAATCCTCCAAGTTCTATCTGTTGTAGTTTTAATCTCCATTGCTACTACTAGTGGTACATATATAGTGTAACCCAAAAAACAAATTCAACAGTCATCACTTAATAAAATCCCTTAACCCGGTTATCACACCCCTTCCCACCAATTAACTGGTAATGAGTAGGATGAATTCCATTAATGAATGGAGAAGTCGGCTAGTGAATTGCGCATATGTAGATCAATCGTAGAGATAAAATCAATCCATTATACCGGTTTTCACACACCCTCCCACCAATTAACTAGAAATGAGTAGGATGAAATCCATTAACGAATGGAGAAGTCAGCTGCGACTTAGCGCATATGTAAACCCCTCCTCTCTCAGCCATGTCAGGCAATACAGGCTTCTGCTAATGGAATTAGCAATGTCAAACAATTATCAATGAAATGCACTATCATTACACGTGGTTTACAAACACCATAGTTACTTACCGATCACATACACTATCATAATGTTATTTTATTTACATGCGGTGGTGTGAAAAATATCCCATATTATTGTATGTCATGCCATTGTTACCATACACTATTATAATTTTATTTTATATTGTAAATAAATTCCATTGGTTCATTTATAGATATGGATTAATGAGCAACCCATTTTCACACATATCTTATGAATAATTTTTACTATGCCTAAGCCCCCCAAATTAAATCTCTCAATGTGTAATATAAAGTCTAATAATTGACTATATGGAGTAGTTTCCCATGGTTGAATCTAATTCAAAGTAATTAGTTCCTAAGGGAATTTTCAATACGTTGATATAAGCCATAGCTTGATAGGACATCATCATAATAGCTAATTTGGTGTCAGTTGCCTAAAGCCCCCAAATTGAATCTCTCAATGTGCAATATAAAGTCTAATAATTGACTATATGGAGTAGTTTCCCCGTATGGTTGGATCTAGTTCAAAGTAATTAGTTCCTGCCTAATCCCCCCAAATTAAATCTCTCAATGTGCAGTATAAATTCTAATAATTGACTATATGGAGTAGTTTCCCATAGTTGGATCTAGTTCAAAGTAATTCATTCCTAAGGGAATTTTCAAGGTGATGATATATAAGCCATATCTCACTAGGATATCATCATGATAACTAATTTGTTGTCAATTGTTGAGTTGTGACACATGAGGGGGTATACAATTTACTAAATTCTAACATTGTAGATGGATTCAGAGAGGGGGTCTCTGAATCCATCTGCAGTATTAGAATTTAGTAAATTGTACAAATTCAATGTCAAAATTGTAATTTTCCATTGTTGGAGTGACACAACTAAAAATGACCAAATAAATGACCAATTGTTATGTGGTCAATTTTAGTCTAGTTATATCATGTGACCAAATTTGGTCATTTATCTTGGTATTTTTTAGTTTTGTTCTTATCCCATGACCAAATTGGTCATTTATCTTGGTCTTTTTAGTTAGATCACTTAAAATTTATCAATTTTGGTCATTTATCCCTTGAAAAAACTGTGGTGACAAATTGTTTTGGTCGCCTGTTCACTTATCTCTTATTTTGTACTAGTGGTATGTGTGTAGGTAGATGGACCATTTCTCTTCCAAGGTGCCTAAATAGATATTCAAATAGAGATTCAATTCGAGGAATTCTAGGCATCACTTTAGGTGTATTTTTACTCTTCTTCTTCACCACCTACAATTTGCAATTCAAAATTAAAGGGATAAAACAAATCTTTTAGATCTTTGATATGTCAGAGAGGATCCAACTAAATATTTGGGGAGGTTTCTACACTCATATGTTTGGAAAATCCCATAAAACTCATTCTTACTTGGATAGATGCATGTATAAACATAGGGAGGGTGACACTCTACATAGGTGTAAGAGGATAGGATGCAGAGGTGTGGGAGGAAGGGAAAGAGTGATGGAGGATCTTCCACTTTGCATAAGGATCCCAAAGGGACAAAAGATAAGGAAGGGGGAGGGGAAAGGGGAAAGATAAATATATAAGGAGAGGAAGAGGATGCAGAGGCGAGATAGGGAGGATATGGAAGAAGGAAAAGGTAAATGGAAACATAGGATAAGGAATAAGGTGGGAAATAAATGGGGTCCGAAATATGTAGAGAAATGGACAAGGGAGAAGATGGAGGAGGAATGGATAAGTGAGAAGGAGGTGTGAAGCGAGGAGGAGAGGGAAGTAAGGAATAATGGGAATTAACCAAAATTATAATATGGGCATATAAAACCCCCTTTTAAGCTAGGTTTCTCAAAACCATTAACATTTTTCCATGGAGTTCTGAATGAATTTTGTGATATCTTGGGCATAATACATTCATTTTTCATTGAGTGAAATGTTGGGTGGAGATGAGACAAAGGGATTTTTATTGAGTGGTTGCATGTTCTCATGTTATAAATCCTTGATATCTCTTTTATCTGGAGATAAAATCGATGAATTTTTCATAAAGAGAGAAAACTATGATGTTTGAGACCGATTGTAGATTTTGAGGGTGATTTTTTTGGGGGGGGGGTTTATGATCATCATGTGAAGATTACCTTAACTCTTTAGATTCCAAAAAGAAGTTTATAATTGGGAGAAATTCATGTTTTATTTAAGGTAAGATGTATTTTCTAATTCAAAAGATCTGTTATAGCAAGATTTGCCTCACCATTTCTATCTTGCACAAAGGGCCTTTTTCCATTTCCCTATGTAGACTTGTCATCAATTTTTGATGAATCCAGAGCTAAAAATACATATTTTTCCACATATAGGTTCCCTATCTACTATACAACATGCATATATGCAGGCATTTCCACTACAACCCGCATACATTGGGATTTGTGCCAGAAAATACAAAAATGAAGTCGGGTTTCCATGTCACGACAGGAGATCTCTGATCCTTGGCCTTCCATATACTGGAAATGTTCTAACTCAACCCTTCAGTTGCATTTTGAAGGCTATAAGAACACAATTCCGAGCTATGGAAAAAAGGAGAAAGAATTCAAATTTTAGAGCAAAGTTACTCTGGAGAAATTACTTCATATTGAGTTTGCATCTTTTTGTCCCTCAAGTTTGAACACAATGTTCAGCTCCCAAGCTCTTTCCATATTGTTGAGAGAACCTCATTGTCTCTTTTCTATTAGATTTCCTTTGGTGGAGGATTGAAGTGGTGGAGGCCCAGTGGGAAGGAACTTGGTGTTATCACTGAAATTTTGTCCGCACATGGTTACAAGAACTCAACATCGTCAAACAGTGATGAAGTCACCCATGGACCTGAATTAATACCAAGGCATTCATAAAAGGGTAAAAAAACTATACAAAGTAGTGAAAAATTGAAGGGCTCTATGAAGACACTGGGCGCGCGCGCACATGCGCGGAACAAGAACGCAGAAATCGTGCACATGCGCACGATGCGCGACTGTTATCGAAAAAAGCCGCGCACCTGCTAAACAACGCATTTATGAGAGTGGTCGGCCTCCCACCCACTTATGGTTCAGCTCCCAAGCCAATTTGACCCTCAAATCTAGACTGGATTCAACTGGATGGTTGGTCAAAGACCTAGAAATTCTCTAATTAGCCTCTTTTCACACTACAAAGCAATTAAACAATAGCTCAAAGGAATGCTATAAAAAGGCCATGGATGCACCTCATTTTTCAAGGAATTCAAAGTAATGTTATGTTGCCTCTATTCTCTTGAGGACTCCATCCTTGTCAAGAGAATATTTGGACCATTACATTGGGCAATCCATCTCACCCATTGAGTGGATTTGTAAAGAGTTCTTTCATCATTTTCCATTTTTTCTTTGTTGTAAGAAGAGCTAGCTAGTGGGGGTCCAAGAGCCCTCCCTTGGAGGAAGAAGGGACTCATAGTCCCCTTTCTTCTTGGTGTATTGTTTCACTAATAGACCAGCCTCAACATTGATGACATGGGTCTTATGGTTCTTTTTGTTTCTATGTCCCTATGCTCATGAATTTAGTTGTTATTTCATTTCTTAGTTTAATTCTTAATTGTAGTTTTTTATTTTCTTTTCCTAACTCTTTTCCTTGCAACTGTCCTGCTCAGTAGGCCCAACTGAGCTTGCAAGAACCTCTATTTTGCTCACTAAGGTGACGGAAGAGGCGCAATAGATTGGCGACTCCACCGGGGAAAGGTATCAATTTCCTAACCCATTTGGGTTTTTCTTTCTCTTCTTTTAGTTTGTTTAACTTGCAGGTGCACTGACCGGCCTAAGCCGACCTGCCACTCAGCCAATTCCAAGTTGAATTGAGAGAAATCCATTCATATTTTTCATTCTTGGCCATGTGTCATATATGTGTGGGTTTTTAGGCCCATAAACGCACATCGTGTGCACATGCGCCTGATTCACAGTTCTGTTCTGCGCTCATGCGCCTGTTGATTTGTCTCTGTTCGTGCGCATGCGCTCTGTGCGCCTCTGTCTCCACTGAGACCTGCGCATCTGTGCAAAAATTCACATTGTAAAGTTGTTGAGATGTGGGGAAGGCCATTTGCCTTCTTAAAAATTATTTCAAGCATGTTTTAAAGCTGCACCACACTTAGTCCCCTCATCATATAAAGGGGTTAGTCAAAAACACATAGGCACTTAGGAGGATAAAATCAATTTCCCTTCTTTTCTTTTTTCCACATAGATGGCTTGTTTTGACTCACAAGATAAGTTGGAAATCATTTTTAATCACATTTAACTTTCATTTGGGACTAGAAGTTGAATAAAAATCGCTTAGTATGCTCTTCTCTCGCTCCTCCAAGCGATCTTGAGAATCATAAAAAGATTGTGAAACGATTTCATCTCCCTTAAGAACATTAAAAACTTTAGGAGAGGACAACAACCCTTCTTGGGACTCCTCTTAGTTTACTTTTTTAAACACATCTTAATATTGTAACGGGCCCATACATGCCCACATGCTACAAAGATAGGATAGTGTTTGAATTTTGCTTTCTTAGATCAAATCACTAGGGAAGTTTAAAGGTTTTTGTAACGGGCCCATACATGCCCACATGATCAATCTAGGATAGTTTCAAAGCTTTTCTTAGATTACATCACAATAGGGAGTTAAAGGGATAGTAACGGACCCACATGTCCACATGCTAGCTTCCTAGGGAATTTTGAATTACACAAAGTTGTACCAAAGGCACTTAGTTAATTAGGTAATCAAACACTTGTAAGGACCAAGCGAAGTCCACATGCAGCAAGGTGACATCTAATTCACTAAAAATTGGCACACTTTCACTCACACACAAAAGTCACTTATCACTCACATAG
>ML796893.1:286813-347231 GCA_009831015.1 Picea engelmannii | reverse complement strand
ATCGATAACATTCTTCCTCTCATCCACACAAGCCACGACGCATACCCACTCGTCGAGATGGGTCCTGGGATTTTTAAAGATCCATCCTTGTTAGGAACGTACCATGGAGCACCACCACTCCTTCATCCTTCCAATCAAGTATGCGTCATATCATCTAACATAACTCACATAGAGGATACCCTTCCTCCTACAGAAGATTCTATCATATCTGACGTCCCACTCGTCGCAGAACCCCCCCCTCAAGAACCTCCTGGACACTCGTCGACCCCACCAGTCCATGATTCCACCTCTCCCCAAGGACATATCCCAGTTTGGGAGACAGTTCCCCAAGCCATCACCCAAATTCCCTTCTTTTACCCTCCACCAGGTATCGAAGCTTTTTAGGTAGCTGCAACGCTCACTCTACCTAATATGGTGTTAGCGATCCCAGTTTGGTATTTACACCCACCAGATATGGTCCCCCGACCATCCTTTCCCCCCCAAAAAGAAGGAATCCCCATGACGATTCCCATACTTACTCCCACCACATCCCCACTCACTAACCCCCCTGCCATAGCTGGGGGCAGGAGGAAGAAGAAGGAGTCCACAACTCCACTTCCTCCACGCATCCCACCACCTTTTGCACTATGTGAGAAAGAGGGACACCCAACCAACAACTGCCCATCTCTACCAGAGTTACGGAATTTGATTCCACTCAATCACACTCCCCCAACACTCGCCACTGCAGCTAGTCCTGCCACTACCACCCCCCCTTCCAGTAATAAAGGGTTGCGGACCAAATTCGCTTGTGCTATATGTTTAGAATATGTCCATTATACCCACCATTTCCCAGCACTTCCACGCTTTCAACAGACATTAGCTGCAGTATGCCAGAGCTTCCAAAGCAACCCCAGTCCTGCTACATACTCCTCCACCAATATCACTGACATTCGATATGTCACCACTTCAGTCAATGAACGTATGAGACGCCCTTGCTCTCTCTGCAATTCATTAGCTCATTTTACATACCAGTGTCCTATGATCCTTGAATACATGCAACACCAATTGACCCTGCTTCCATGGCCCAGAGAGGCGATAATTGACATTACCTCATCGCTAGAGGATCTTCATGTCATTTCTCTTGAACCTGAGGCCCTTCCAACACCTCCTTGGTTCTTAAACGACTTATCTGAGGATACCCCCCCCAATCCCCCCAAATCTCCCGCTCATTCCCCTATGGAAATCTTACACCCAACTACCACGGGTACCCCTCAGTAATTCAATATATGGTTTATGTCGAGTGAACCCTCACCATCTCCTATCATTGTTCCCCTTGCTTCTTCACCAGGGGGCAACCACATAAACACCGTTACCGATATAAATCCTCATGACCCCTTGTATTCCTGTCACTTCCAATGCAACGAAGAAATCCTCGAAGAGTTAAACCACCCAGACCTCCCCTGGGATGCGCTGCACCACCGCGCACTCTTCTCTCCACATGAAGTCTCCATGCCTCCTAACCAAAACCCCATTTATGCGGTCGAAACCAAGGATTTTATCCCATCAGGGCCTATCAACTGGTTCAAAAACCCCATGCCTGCCCCTGATGCTTTTGAAGAAGGCAACATGGCAAACATTTCCCCAACCATTAAAATCGACATTTCCATTAAAAATGGCATCATCGAGGAAATCACTATTGGAGCTACTTGTACTCCTCAGGAAATCACCACATATAAAGCCCTATTCCAAGAATATCGAGATATTTTTGCCTGGTCGTACATGAAAATGCCTGGCCTCGATCCCTCCATCATCGAACATCGCATCGACACCTGGCCTGACATTACACCAGTTCGTAAAAAACAACGACCGCTACACCCATCCAAAGCTGCGACCATCAAAGCCGAAATTGACAAATTACGCGCTGCCGGGTTCATTTACCCCATTGCCTATACCTCATGGGTTTCCAAACCTGTACCCATTAACAAAAAACAAGGCACTATCCGCCTTTGCACCGACTTTCATGATCTCAATCACGCGTGTCCCAGAGACAACTTTCCCATGCCTTTCATCGATCAAATTATCGATGATTGCGTAGGCCACGAGGATCTATCCTTTATGGATGGATTCTCTAGTTATAATCAAATTCAAATTCACCTAGCCGATCAATATAAAATCGCATTCACTACCTCTTGGCGTACTTTTGCATATCGTGTCATGACTTTCGGCTTAAAGAATGCCGACGCAACTTTCCAACGGGCCGTGACATACATCTTTCACGATCTGGCACATATCATCCTCGCCTACTTGGATGACCTCACAGCTCGATCCAAGAAATGCACCCAACATCTCGATGATTTATGAATCATCTTTCAATGGTGTCGTCAGTACAACATCCGCTTGAATCCTCTCAAGTGCGTGTTCTGTGTCACCAAAGGGTGCCTCCTCGACTTTATTGTTTCCCAAAGCGGTATTACCGTAGACCCCCTCAAAGTCTAAGCGAGCACTGAAATTACACCTCCCCGGAATTTACGTCAACTTCGGAGCCTATAGGGAAAATCTAACTTTATTAGATGCTTTGTCCCAGATTACACCATACGCGCACATGGTTTCCTTCACTTGCTACGTCACGACATCCCATTTCAGTGGGAGGAACCTGCCCAATAGTCATTTGACGATCTTAAAACAACACTTTCAAATGCCCCTTTAATTAGTGCACCTGACTACAATCACGACTATATCCTCTACGTATCAGCATCAGCTGTATCAATAGCCGATGTTCTTGTCCAGCTAGGTGATGACAATCATGAACATGTCATTTATTATGTTAGTAAAAACCTCTCAGGGCCACCCTTGAAGTATAAACACGAAGAGAAACTTTCTCTAGCAGTCGTCCTCACAGTCCAGAAACTACGCCACTACATTATGCTTCGAACAACAAAGGTCGTCGCAGATTCCAACCCTATGCAGTACTTGCTCAGTCGTCGGCAAGTTAACGGAAAATTTGCTCGATGGATCATTATCCTTCAGGAGTACAACCTCGATTTCTCAACACCTAAGAGTAAGAAGGCCCTCGTTCTCGCTGAACTTGTCACGACCCTCCCCTCTGACACCACCAGTACCCCCGTCAACACCGAATTTCTCAACGAACATCTCTTTTACATCACTTCAGATGATCCTTGGTACGACGACCTCCTCGTCTACCTCCAAACTCAAAATTTCGGTAACCACCTTTCACGAGATGATCGTCGTCGTATTCGACATCAGGCCCCCCGCTACCTCCTCATCGGAGACATCCTATACCGATGGGGAGTCGACACCATTCTTCGGTAATGCTTGACTATTGACGAAGCCGATAGAGTTTTAAACGAATGCCACAATAGTACATGTGGGGGCCATCTGTCGGGCATATCCACTGCTCAGAAGATTATCCGAGCCGATTACTTTTGGCCTACCTTGTTTCACGATTGTATTCACGTCGTGAAATGATGTGAGCAATGTCAGCTCTATGCCAATAAAGCCCGGGCTCCCCTCGCTCTTCTTCATCCCATCATCACTGCTGACCCTTTTGGTAAATGGGGCATCGAATTCATGACTTGTAATCCCCCCTCCAACAATGGTCACAAATACATTGTTGTCGCCGTTGATTACTTCACCAAATGGGCAAAATCTATGCCCACCTTCAACAACACCGCTGACACTGCAACATGTTTTTTCTTTAATCACGTCATATCCTGCTTTGGAGTACCCCTCCAACTCGTTTCCGATCATGGGAAACACTTCGAGAATGAGATCTTCTTCGAACTCTCATCTAGGTTAGGATTCTCTCACGAGTTTGCCTCACCATATTACCCTCAGTCTAACGGATAGGTCGAAGCAGTTAACAAAGTCCTCAAGACCATGTTACAGTGCACGGTTAATAAACATAAAACCAATTGGCATCATATGTTATTTTCCGCTCTATGGGCTTACCATACAGCTGTGAAAACAACTACTGGTTTCACACCATTTCATCTAGTCCATGGGGTTGAGGCCACTGTTCCCATCGAGTGCGAAATTCCCACCTTACGCATTGCAATTGATCTATTACCCGACACTGCTCCAATGGAATAGCGCTTGCGGAACTTGGAGTCTCTGGATGAAGATCGTCAATCTTCCTTACAGAACAACGAGGCAGCTAAAAACGATCCAAGGCTACCTTTGATCGCCATGTCAACCTTCGCTCATTTCACGAAGGTGACCTCGTCCTGGCTTACGATATCGCTCATGATACCTTTGGCCACGGAAAATTTGAGTCACTCTGGCATGGCCCATACATTATCCAACATTGCCTCACCAAAGGCGCATACATCCTGTACTCCCCTGAAGGCCTCTCTCTCAAAGAACCCGTCAACGGGTTGTATCTCAAGAAATTTTACGCTTAAACATAGTCATTCTACTTTAGGTTATTTATTTTATAGTGTTTTTAATCTTTTTCCCTCCCTCACGTCTAAAATATCCTTTGTGCTATTGACAGATGCTTCCTACACCAGCCTACCACATCGGTTACGCCGACGACGCCAGTCATTGGACACAAAATCTCACTTCGGCTGCTTGGGATCTCTACACCCCCTCACATGAAATGCTCCATTCAAGTGACATATGTTTAGGTTCAGCAACCAACAACCAAGTTGAATACACCACCGTCATTGGCCTCCTGGCCGATGCCCAACATCATCGTATTCGTCACCTTAGCGTCTTCCTCGACTCTCAACTAGTCGTACTCCAGCTCAACAATGTATACTGCGTCCGTGATCCTTACCTCTTTCACAAATACCTGCAGGTTAGACTTTTATCTCGACATTTTGATTCCATTACATTTACACATGTTCCAAGACTGTTGAATCAAATTACGGATAACCTAGCTAATATTGTGTTAGATTGGCATATATCACATCAAGCTACCTCTACACATACATAAACATATCACACAAACTATCATCGTATATATAGGTTAGACATCATCAAAACATTCACAAAACACATGTAAACACCACATCGATATCACAAATGTATACTCATGTATATATCAAAAGGTCCACAATGTCATCCAACTGTTTACATACAAAAATACAACTATCCGCAGGCCAATGAAGCACCTCGGTAAAAAATGGGCTAACCAACCTATATACAAAAAATATATATACATCAATGAATCGAGCACCACTCACGGTGCCTCTAGAGCACCACCGCCTTCTCCTCCCTCAGGCAGTGGCAGCCCACCACTACCTGGCCCAGGCGGTGGTGGTCCACCCCCTACCGGCCCCTCCTGCCCCGACGACAGTCCTCCGATCGTCATCGCAGCAACCGCTGCTGCTCGTCGAACTATGGCCTGCCATGGCGACGACACCCCCACACACTACTCCAGGAAAGCCTCATCCTGGATGCGAGACCATATGCCCTCAGGCACATCCTATAACACTGCCTCCAGACGACGACGTATGTTCTCAAAATCCACTCCAGTAGCCGCCGGAGGAGCGTGTGATGGCCCAGCACTAGGGTCATCAAACTGACGTCTCCTCGCTGCCCTCTCTGGCTCAGTAGGTCGCACCGCGACATCCTCACGTCGCTGTCTCTCTCCCCGCGACAGTCTCTTCGGCTCCTGACGAGCCGACGCTCTCTGCAACTCCACCTCGCACCCGCGAGGTGCCACATCTGCACATGCAAACAAACAAAAGATAGTATCAACATCTATATCATATACATAAGGCATGCTATCTAAAAAAACACAAAAACATACATATCAACATCATCAATCAACATACCTCGGCGGTCAAACACCTCCCCTAGAGGTATAACCATGTCCGGATCATCCCGGAAGTCAACCCCAACGTAGGGGTACCGTGGTATCACCTGTGACATCTGCCACCATACCTGTGCTGCCTCTACAGTGAAGAAGTGGCCACCCCTGCCACCACCATGGCGAAGAAACACGGTCGACCACCGCCTCAGCCGCGACTCTCGCACCCCAGGCGCACCCAATAGAATCCTAGGGTGCAACATCGACACCCTCTCTAGAAACCAGGCCACCAGGATGGACTTGAAGGCAAACTCCCCCATATTTGTGGACCGACAGTGGTCAAAATGCCCCACCATCCTCAAGTGCAGCGTAAGCCCCCAGGCGACATGGTCGCCGACCAACACTCTCCCCATCACCATCAGCTGGACACTGCTGATCCGCTGCGTCGTCAGTGAACCATACACTCTCACAATCATCGCTGTTATGCAGCGATGTGCTAGGGCATCCATCACTCTGATGCTCACAACTATGCCAGACATATAGTTCGGCCCCAGACAATATCTTTGGCCCACCGTCGCGAGCGATGTATCCCTAGGAAGCACCGACTCCACTGGTAGGGGCGTTCCCTGAAATGGGAGCCCAGTTAGAAAGTACACATCCTCCACCGTAGTGAAGGGAATCTGCTCTCCCCGCACTATGAAGCAGTGCAGGTCTAGACTCCACATCCGGATAAGAAACTGCAGGAGATACTCCTGCAACCATATCAAGGGGCACTCAAAGAACTTCAACAGCCCACATGCTGCCAAAGTCGCACGTACGCCTGACTCCTCAATATCCACGACGTCTCGCAGTTGGGACCAATCCCGCTCTCGCCATCCAATCGGCATCGTGCACACAACTCACCTTCACCACACAAAACCGTCCTAAGTCAACCACATGGACAATCAAAAACATCAAAAAGACACGTTTTATACCCATCAACCTTGCCTCCATGACACAATTTTTTCACCCACATGCGCGCACACATGCGTGCATGTACACCTCATAGGTGCGCACATATGCGCACCTGTTCACCACATAGGCGTGCATGGGTGCGCACCTGTTCACTACACAGGCGTGCTCTCAGGTGCGCCCGTTCACTCTATAGGCGCGCACATGTGCGCGTCTGTTCAACCGATAGGTGTGCACACGTGCGCGCCTTTTCAGCCGATAGGCACGCCCATCGTGTGCACCCTTAATCCCCTTACCCGCGCTCCCATGTGCATTTATCCAGGGGACATGCACGCACGTCTGCACGCCTATTACCGGATTGCCCATGCATGTGGGGCCCATACCCCCTAAACACCTCTATACGGCCCTCTGTACAACCCTTGCCCAAAAAATGAAATCCTAATTCTATGCAGGATGATCATACCACTAACCTGATGCTCGCGGGTCCTCAATCAGATGCCTCGTCCTCCACGAATCTCACAATCTCCTCTGAATGCTTCTCGTCCAATTACTATAACAACAAGTACAAATGAGGTGTCAATGTGGGCCCTACAGCTATATATAGGCCTGTTTGCCAAAATTCCACTCACCATTTCGGGAGCCCAAAGTGTCCATTTCTCGATCTGTCTTCAGCCACGGGATCAGCATCCCGCCATCTATATCACAACAGTCCCTGGTCCTCTTTTCATCCTGAGCCCCCGGGGTGCCATTTTTCATACCCTGATCAGGTAGGGATGCGCATATTCACACTTATCAAATACATGCTCATATCTTCGATTCTCTTCAGATATTGTTCACGTTGGGTATTTGGTTTTCATGTGTGCAGGTACTTGATCATCATACATTGGCACAACACCTTCAGGTATATACTCAACACTGACATGTAGTCTTTCCCTCTGTATCACACTTACATTTCCAGTCACACCCTCTGACATTTGCCTCTAGGATCCCCACTCCCGGCTCTGCAGTACCCACACCTCCATTTTCATCTTCGATACTGTCACCTCGTAACATTCTTACCCACATGAGTTGTCCCATTCATAGCACCTTTTGACAATTCTGACACTCATGCTGTTTTTTCAAAAAACCATTTAGGGATGGGAGTCCCGATAGTCTTACATCATGTCGCGAATCAACCACATACCCCTTCTCCTCATTTTGCTAGCTTTCCCTATGGACTCCCAGATTCTCTCTCCATGATTCTATGGTCGGGATGCACCTCCGCAGTAGCATGAACCCTCCATTTCATCCACAATCCGTTTACCCATCTACAAATCTCCCTTCATTTCACCTACCTCATACAGAAACTCACCAATGGGGCCCCCACCCTTCATCAGTTCTCTGAGCCAATTACGCCCTACACGGGCCACCCATATCCTTCTGGGGCACCCGCTTCTGTATTTGTACACTTCCCCCCAATTATTCGTTATTTATTGTACAAACACCTTTATTTTCAATCATTACATTACCTTTTTGTCATCACCTTTGGGCGACCTACTTCCCTTTTTTGGCCAACCGCAACCCATGTCACCCTTGGTTGGAGCACTACTTATCGTCCACCCTTACCGGCATCATCCATATCTTCAGAGTACCCCACATGCCACTTACCTCTGCCCTCTGAATTTGTTCACTTTGTCCCGCCTTTGGCACAACTTATCCTCGGTCTTGTCGTCCCCCTGACACTCGACCTCGTTGAAACGGTTTCAGCCACTTTTTATCTCACACATACTCCAACCAAGGGCAGTCTTGAGTCTTCCCACCTCTTGACTTCATCCATGTACCTCCTCCACTTCCTCACCTCACCTATTCGATTTCACGAAGCCATTTTCTTCTAGGAGTCGCGTCCCCCTTTTTGTCGACATCGACACAGTTTTCCAGAAGGGCAACAGTATCTTGATTCTCATTATCCACTCAATGAGAGATCTCGGATGACACAGGGTGAAACACCATTGCTCCCTACTGTCATTAACCCCCATAACATTCGACGCCAACACTTTCTCATGTTACGGTGGGTCTTACTTTGCGACTATTGCAGTTAGTTCTTTCATTTGACGAAGACCTCTGAACTTGGTTGGGCTATCAATGACCACATAATCGGTGATACTTATTACCGTGATCACTGCCTACTATTCAGAGTATGTTCATCTGCAGAATTGTCTTCTGTCTTTATCACGACCGCCCCTGAGGGCGCTGCAGTTTCCTACACCACAACTTCAGTCTTCTTTTTTTGGAGTTACATGACACGAACATGGGGCATGCCCGCCTCGTTTGTACACAACTTTCTATTTTACACACCTCATGGAAGATCGGGTCCTACCGGTTCCTTTTTCCCTCCAACGGATCGCTCTGGACGATCCCACTATTTCTCTCTCTTACAACAACATTCTCAGTAGAAGAAACATTGATGGATTTCGGCTATACGTATTCTCCTAACCTCATCCATCAGGGGCATCTGTTATCACTGAAATTTCGTCCGCACATGGTTACAGGAACTCAACATCGTCAAACAGTGATGAAGTCATCCATGGACCTGAATTAATACCAAGGCATTCATAAAAGGGTCAAAAAACTATACAAAGTAGTGAAAAATTGAAGGGCGCTATGAAGACACTGGGCGCGCGCGCACATGCGCGGAACAAGAACGCAGAAATTGCGCACATGCACACGATGCGCGACTGTTATCGCAAAAAGACACACACTTGCTAAACGACACATTTATGAGAGTGGTCGACCTCCCACCCACTTATGGTTCAGCTCCCATGCCGATTTGACCCTCAAATCTGGACTGGATTCGACTAGATGGCTGGTCAAAGATCTAGAAATGCCCTAATTAGGCTCTTTTAACACTACAAAGTAGTTAAACAATAGCTCAAAGGAATGCTATAAAAAGGCCATGGATGCACCTCATTTTTCAAGGAATTCAAAGTAATGTTTTGCTGCCTCTATTCTCTTGAGGACTCCATCCTTGTCAAGAGCATATTTGCACCATTACATTGGGCAATCCATCTCACCCATTGAGTGGATTTGTAAAGAGTTCTTTCATCATTTTCCATTTTTTCTTTGTAAGAAGAGCTAGCTAGTGGGGGTCCAAGAGCCCTCCCTTGGAGGAAGAAGGGACTCATAGTCCCCTTTCTTCTTGGTGTATTGTTTCATTAATAGACCAGCCTCAACATTGGTGACATGGGTCTTATGGTTCTTTTTGTTTCTATGTCCCTATGCTCATGAATTTAGTTGTTATTGCATTTCTTAGTTTAATTCTTAATTGTAGTTTTTTATTTTCTTTCCCTAACTCTTTTCCTTGCAGCTGTCCTGCTCAACAGACCCAACTGATCTTGCAAGCACCTCTATTTTGCTCACTAAGGTGACAGAAGAGGCGCAACACTTGGTTTCTTGGTTTTGAACCGTGTCGACACGGAATTCTGTAATGTTTTCGCTTCTACTGATCATTTATTAATAGAAATACTCCTTTCATGTCCAATTGGTATTGTGCAAATATATGATTATTATCCATGGGCATATTTGTAATGTTTATTAATGGATTATGCTATCTAATGTGCTAACCCCTTTATATTATCACTATATACTTGCTCTGCTTGTTTGTTGAGAACTTGTTGCAGGTAAAAAAATTTGGGTCAAAGTATTCAACAGTGGAACATCATCGAACATTGGAACGAGGTAGCCTTCTTTCTTATCTCGCTTGCACATTGGTTTATATAGCATATGTTGAAATTTAGTAGATTTTTGCAGTCATATCTATCTGTTGTGGTTTACCATGGCCATAGAGAGTTTTTCCCTCGTAACAGTGGTTTCATGTTCCCATGTTATAAATCCTTGATATCTCTTTTATCCGAAGTTAAAATCGATGGATTTTGCATAAAGAGAGAAAACTACGATGTTTGAGACCGATTCTAGATTTTGAGGGTGATTTTTTTGGGGGGGTTTTATGATCATCATGTGAAGATTACCTGAACTCTTTAGATTCCAAAAAGAAGTTTCTATTTGGGATAAATCCATGTTTTATTTAAGGTAAGAGGGATTTGCTAATTCAAAAGAGACCTTGATTGGAGGTCGAAATTGACACATTTTTTGGGTGAATTGGACCAAATGGTTTTGGGTTTTGTATCCCATGTTCTAGATTTTTAGGTGATCATTTCCATTTATTACATAATAAATTCATTTCAGAAATGATTTAGGTATAATCTATAACTTGGAGTTTATATGCAACAAAAATGAATCAACAAGACCCTAGTTTTATCCCTAAAGCATAATTAAAGCTCAAATTTCCATACTTAGTTTGAAAAAATTCAAAATAGTTCCCATATCCTACTCATCACCCAATGCTTCCTTCTTTAGAGTATGTGTCGTGGCCTAGGTATCCATACATTCTCCATTATCCATAGAAACATATTTTAGGTCCTAAGATCCTAATTTTCATCCAAGGACCATGGTTAGGTCACTAAAATGCATGTAGGCGAACCAAACCTTAGATTGGTGCCCATACACCACTTTTACAACAAATATTATCTCTATGAGGTATGTGTGGTGGCTCTAGGTCTCGTGCATGTTCTTTGATCCCTAAAACCATAGCTTAGGGACTAATACCTTAGTTTTTATCCTTGGACCCTAGTTAGGGCCCTAAGATCCACACTTTCTACATACAACTTGGGAATTGTTTCCATATCCAAATTTTAGGCCAAATATTTGTTTTTCATGGTTTATGTGGTGGTTCAAGGACCTGTACATGGTGCATAAACCTTAAAAATTTTTTTTTAGGCATAAGACCCCAAATCTCATTCCCAAAACATAGCAAGATCCATAAGGCCCATATTACACAAAACATGAAAATGGTTCCCATATCCCACATGTAGGCCAACTATTCCCTTTACAAGTATTTTCTGTGGTTTGGGGCTCTGTACATGTCCCATGAGCCATACAACCATGTTTTAGGTCCCCAACCCCTAGTTATAATCCCCATACTATAACAAGGGCATTAAGACCCATTTATAATGTGAAAAACCTACAAATGGTACCCATATCCCAACATTATGATAAAGATTCCCTTTTGAGGGCCTCTGTGGTGGTTTAGGGCCATGCACATAGTCCAAAAACCTTAGAAGCATTTTTTATGGCCAAAGACCCTAATTTTCTTCCTTAGACCATGGCGAATTCCTCAAAACCCAACCTTCTTGTACACAAAAAATTGTATAGTTCCCTTATCACACTTGTATGCCAAAGATTCTATTTAGGGACATCATGTTTGTTTGAGGCTGCATCCAACACCTATGAGCCTTGAAATCATATTTAAGGGTATGGGAATCTATTTTCATGTTTAGAGCATAAACAAGTTCCCAAGGTCTATTCATAGTGAGAAAAACCTTTTAATGATGTCTATATGACATTTGCAGCCCTAAAATTCCTTCTACATGACTCATGAGGTGGTATAGTTTAATATGCATGGCCCATGAGCCCCACAAGCATATTTTAGGACTTAAGAACCTATTTTAGGTCCCTCAACTATGTCTAGGACCTTGATACTTATCCTTGATGTGTAAAACCTTATAATTGTGCATACATACCATTTATATGCTAAAGATTCCCTCTATAAATATTATGTGGTGGTTTAGTGCACCATGCATGAATTGTGATCCATAGAAGCATATTTTATGGTGTAAGAACATGGTTTATATCCATGGACTATGTTGATGACCTTAATACCCCTCCTTAGTGAATAAAAACTTGCAATGGTGTTCATATCCCACTTGTATGTGAGATTTCCTTAAGTGGGACTATATGGTGGTTTTAGGACCTATGCATGACATATGATCCCTAGAAGCATGGTTTATGGTATAAGAACACAATCTTAATCTTTAGATCATATCTAGGGAACCAATATCCATCCTTGGTGCAAAAAAACCTTGTAGCGGAACCCACATAACACTCATAGGAAAAACATTCCATCTACATGACTAATGAGATGGTTTGGGGCCATATGCATGTCCCATGAGACCTAAAAGCATATTTTGTGTCCTAACATGATGATTTTCATCTTTAAACCATAGAAAAGGACCTAAGATACATACATTATGTACACAACCTTCTAATGGTGATCATATCCATTTTTTAGGAAAAAATTTCTATTTATAAAGTTTATGTGGTGGTTTGGGACCCTGTACATGGCTAATGATTCCTAGAAGCATATTTTATAGCCTAAGATCCTAGTCAACCATATCTAAGACCTTAATCCCCATACATAATGTACAAAACCTTGAAATAGTGTCCATATCCTATTGTTATGCTAAATATTCCCTCTATACATCCTATATGGTGGTTTGTGGTTACATGCATGGCCACAAACCTTAAAGGGCCATCTTTTAGGTATTAAATACTTCATTTCATCCTTGGACTATAATCGATTCCCTAAGACTCATCTTGCCATGAAAATCTTTGAAATAATACCCTATCCCACACATAGGCTAAAAATTCCATTTACAAAGTTTGTGTAGTAGTTTGAGAGCATACACATGGCTTAATTTTCCTAAAACACACTTTAGGATTTAAGATCCTATTATTAACCCTCAAAGCATACTCAATAACACAAGACCTAACCCTTGTGTACATGACCTCTTACGATTAATATATACAACTCATAGGAAAAATATTTCCTTTGCATAACCCATAAGCATGCTCTAAAGATAGTTTAGGGCCCAAATCCTTGCTTACACTCACCCCTAGATCATGTTAGGTGCTTATGATTTAGAGTCTATGTAAAGTGTTGTATAATGTTTATTGCATGATGAGAAAGAGTGTAAGGTTACACTATAAGGTAGTTTTAAAACTTTGCATATGAGATTGTCTCATGGGATCCCTTGATGGATTAGTTAGTCTACATAGTATATTTTCTACAAAACCCATATCCATGATATTCTATTCCAGTATATAGTTTTCTTAAAGCCTGTTGATGGGCATAAATGACACACCGTCAACTGGAAGGTAAAATCCGGACCAGGGTTGTCTAAATAACCCAAGCCGTTTGGAATGAAATGACTTTACAGGTTTAATGGCTCCATTGGCCAACTAAAGTCCTATAAATAAAGAAATGAAACTAACCTATAAAGCTATGATACTAATAATGTAAGTTCAATAATTTACAAACATCAAAAGTAGAAGTATGGATATGTGCATATGCTTATATACAATATATATATACAATCTTGCAAGATTTCAGGGATATCTTGCGAAATAAATGTTTTTTGAAGATGTTTATGAAGTAGATAAAAAAAAACACATACATTTTATAATTTTCTGTTTAATATTTAAAATCTAAAGAACTAAAGAATACTAATAAAACATAATTTGAAATAAGAACAAAATAGCAGTCAAAGCCAATTTAAATTATTCTTATTTCATTGATAAATAAACTAACAAAAGAAATAGAATACGAGTAAACTAACCTGCGATTAATCAACTAATGAGTTTATGTCTCTGCGCAATTCAAACTCCCAACTGTCCTACCTGTTAGAAAAACCTGTAATAGGCTGGTACTAACACTCCCAGAACAAACTCAAAGGTGTTTTTGGAGCAGGAATGTAAGAGCAGAGTAATAAACATACAGATCTGGTGATCTTGTAATGATGAACACTTATAGTAAAATAAATTTAATACAAAGCATTCATGTAATACATCACTTAACATCAAGCATAAATCAATGATATTTAAATGAAATACTGATCACAGATTGTAATATATGAAAAACAAATTACATACATAATTAAAGTGTTGAATAATATGAAATATCCTACGATCATAAGACTAAAGCTGTATAAATGTAATAACATTCCATAATATAAAAGACAAAACACAATGGGTAAGCGCCACACTGGTCTAAATCCAATGAGTGAACAACTTGTCCATTTCAGTCTTGAAAGTTATATGTCCATAATGTGTCCAAATCAAAGATTTTTTTTACTAACAAGAGTGAACAATATTTAAACTAGTTCAGGATTCAAATGCTTTTACCATACAAGATAGAGTTGAATCCACAAAAATTAGATAATATTACAAAAATAGTGAACAAGAAACCACTCATGCATGAGTTGGTTTGTCAAAAATAAACCAAAGTTTTATAAACATAAAAGGCATAAAACTACATAATAACTGAGCGTATGAACCAAGGTGTTTGCTCCATGCAATCAACATCATAAACACCAATTTCCTGTAGATAGAAAAACCGATTTGATATTCAGATAACAATACTAATTAATATTCAAAAGAGATAGACTACAAAATCATAGATTCTGTAGCTAGTCTTATTTTTTAAAAATGAAATCAAAAATGAAATCTACCTATTTTGATTTTTCATAACAGAATTGAATAAAATCAAAACAAAATCGTTTTACCATTAGAAATTAGTAAAAGCAGGATCTGATAGTTCGGAATTTATAATGGCTTTGAAACTGGTTGTGTTTTTGATTGTGATATTCCCAGACTTCTTGGATCTTTTGATTTCCCTCTCTGTGTGTGCCTTATTCTTTTGTTCCAATAGGTCATTCTGAGTCGCCAAGTGTTTCACTTGATCCTGTAAGAGCGAAATATCTCTATAATAATGCTCTATCCACTCGAGACAACTATCACAATGCACTGGGGAAATGACAGACTGACGTGGAAAACAATCGATAATGGGTGCTTCATGTGTCATTGTGGTCTGTTCTAGGTCGTGACCAATACCTGAAACACCTTCTTTGCCTTTGAGACAAGGGGGTAAATTAGACACGAAGTCATACTTCTCAACCTGGGTAACAACCTCTTTCCTGGGGCACTAATTTTCTGGGTCTTCACGAGCCAAGAAATCATCTATCTCCCGATATGAACACTGATCATCTATCTCGATCGGATTGATCGAGCTTAGATGATTACCCTTTCAATTTCTTAGTTTTCTAGAAATAAAACGACCAACATTCTTGTTCCTGAAATTTAAATCCGTGCTTTGTGGTTTCTTTCCCTTACGAAAATTCTTCACAATAGATGTATCATTATCGTTTAAATTAGAGTCGTTCACAGACACATGATGATCCTTTTCTTTCAATTCGGTAATTACCCATTCCAAAGATCTTCTAGGTGAAAACCTACATGGTAATTCTTTATCCACAGGGGTTTCATCAACAACAGAAAGTGGTTCAATAAATTCTGAGCCACCAATTGAATTAATGACTTGACTTTCAGTCACTGGTCTGTCCAAATTAGGGTTTACAATTAAATGGGGGCTGGCTGTATCGTTGACCTGGGTGAAGCCATTTATTCTCAGAAAGGTCTCCCAATTGTCACCTATTTTCGATAGGTGATAAACCAACAAGATTTTAATGAGTCCGTGGTGAAATAGACTTGAATTGATACCCTGTTGCTTAAATCACTTAGACATTTTGTAAAGACTCATCAATAGGTAAAAAGGCATATCCAACTCAAACCCTATGAAATTCATAAGAAAACAGACATGGTACAGAAAAACCATCCCATATCGGCCTTCACAAGTGACAAACTGTTTCAAAATTAAAAGGAGACTGTGCCATCTAGGTTTTAGAAAAGCAATGGGAATACCTTTTGTACAACAAGTGGATTTGCGGGAAACCATGAATACAATCCATGGGATGTATTCAATATTTGCATTCTTAAACCATTTTTCGCCTTTCGATGGAAGTCCTATCGCCCTGCTTATGAAATCCTCTGTGATTTCCAACTAAACATCCCCCACCTTGGCCCTAAAACCATCAAAAGTTTGTGCAAAATCTTTTGCAACTTGGAGATTATAGCCTTCGAACTTCTTGAGGAACACATCCCATCCATGAGCCTTCAGGTCGTCGATAGCATCATCATGGATAGTAGAGCTTGACATCCGTTTGGCTCGATATGAACAATGGGTGCCATTACCACTGTGACAAGGATATAACATATATCACACGAGATAGGTTTAGGTTTCCAATGGATGAGCAACAGAGAGAGATCTAAGAAAACTATGATGGCACGAAATATGCAAGTTTTGGGGACTGTCATAACTCGAACATAATGGTTAGGGATAATGAAAACAGAGGGGTCGTAAAACTACAAACCATTTCTCACAATGAGTGCCAAACCCTCCACAGTACAAAACCCCAAGAATAATGAATGATCTCATTAATATTTCAGGGAAGAAAGGTGAATTGAAAACGTAGGTACAACATGCTCTTACCTATTGATATGAATGTTGATATGACAAATTCATTCATGAAATTATATCAACTGTTAACCAACATTTTTGTGCATTCAAACAATTCATGAATTAAATCAACAATAAACTATAGAACCAATGAAGTCACGAGACCCATAATCAATAAAGATGTAGATAGTGTATTAATCAATAAGTTCATAAGTCTTGAGTTTAAACCATGCATGAGTGCCTTCTAAAACGATATTTCTAAGGTAAAAGATTATGAAACCAAGCCAAGTTTTATGTTTAAATTCATGCTTACAGTCATGAATTAAAAATAAAACAAACGAAAATGCAAACGAAAAAACTCAATAAGGTAAACTTAACCCAATCATCACCTCAAAACTCAGAAACATAAACATTTACAAATAGAAGGTGATGGCAGATACATAAAGGTATAGTCTCTTTTGATCGTGATACGTATAGAAAATCATGTGTGGATGCCAACAATGGTGACATACTGGGCGAAGAAGTTATCTCTGCATCACCAAAAAATTCATGTTAGGGTGAATTAGATGAAATGGTTTTTTTAGAAATAGTTAACAACAGGTCAAGCATACTGATCATAACTCAGAAAATAATGCAGTTTAGCATCATATGTATTTCTGTCTAAAAATATGTCATCCAATATCTAACTTGGATTATGAGTGTAGCGATTGTTTATGCAGTTGACTTCGATACTGTTGACAGGGACACTGCTGCCAGAAGGTGTCCATAGCCTCGACAGGGATGTCATTTGACCCACTCTAGTACCTCTATATTGTCCAAGAGTGGTCCAATATTTATGATATGAGACATCCTTTCACTTTGATCAAATTGAAAATAGACTTGAGGATCTTCTTAAACCCGACATTGCTTCATTGCCAGCAGGCCCGTTTAGTACCCCGATGAAGTTGCCTTGGTATCATGCATGCATTTACCCGTTGCCAACATACCTATTTAGCATCCCGACGGGTTTACATACACTTCCCACACATTACCGTTCTTTCAACCCTCTAGAATTTGTTTATAATTTGCAGGAATTAATAATATTCAAGAGGGCGGGGTGATACTGAAAATCTTAGAGTTTAGCATAAAAATTTTGATCATTTAAACAAAAAATCATTTTCCCTTTTTTATGACATTCATCATACTTTGGACACTTAGATTTCTGTTAGGAAACCATCTCGAGGACAAGAAGGTACAACTGAGTTGTTTTCCTTAAAACAAGGACAACGTTAGAAGATTATTAATGATAATCTCATCTACTTGTAATATGAAGGAGAAACTAGAAACATAGATTTGAACGTAAATTCACTTCCGCTGATATGAGTTTTAGCACTTACTACTCAGCTACTTGGGAAGTTATCAATTGCTTCTAATGAAAAAAAATTCTGATTCCCTTACACAAATGAGATCGTGACTTAGACATAATTATTTAGAAAACAAATCAAAATGAAAAGAACCAAAAAAAAAAGAAAAAGAAAATTAAAAATATTTACAAAAGAGTGGAAAATAAATCATTAGGTGAAATACCTCTTGAGGGCCTGACCATTTACTGGGAAAGTGTCTGGTTGTCCCTCCAAATTATGTAGACGGAAAGCGCTGGGACCCAATTTTTTAGAAATTACAAATGGTCCCAACCACATATTTTGGAACTTGGTATGTTCCCCCTTACCTTTGTGGGACTTATCCCACTTGAGAACCAGATCTCTGACATCGAAATTCCTATCTGAAGGCATTTATTCAATTTTCTAGAGGAGGGCACTCCTCTTCTTGAACTTTCTGTGACAATTGCAGGGAAGGAAGTGAGACATGTGGGGGTCGAATTGCTTCTCTTTTGTAGACGAGGAAGAAAGGGGAATTACCAATAGAGGATTTCAGGGTTACTCTATCAGCTCAGAGTGCATTATATAATGCATTGTGCCAGTTCTTGTGATTTTCTGAAACTATTCTTTTGATAATCTTGATTAAATTTTTATTCATCGATTCCGCTAAACCATTTCCTCGAGGATAGTAGCTTGCAGAATACTTCAGTTTAATATCTTTTTCCAGAGAAAAAACGTTCATATCAAGGGATGAAAAGTAAGAGGTGTTATAAAAAACCAGACATTTGAGAATGCCAAATTGAGTGATGATATGAGAGTTCAGAAAAGACACTACCTAATTTGTGTTTACCACTTTTAAAGGTACAACTTCAGACCAGCTTGTAAAATAGTCTGTTGCTGTAAGGATATACTTGTGCTGTTGAGAAGAAGAGGGATTAATTGGTCCAATGATGTCTAGGCCCCATTGTTGAAAAGGTGCATCTACAGTAATAAGCTGCAAAGGGAAAGCTGCCTTTTTCAGCCGTCTTGCAGCCTTTTGGCAGATTATGCATTTGTTGGAATCTTTAAACAAGGTAGGCCAATAGTACCTAGATCTTAACACTTTGTGGACAATCGTATCTCCACCGAAGTGAACACTGACTTCACCTGCATGAAGTTCAGATAACACTTTTTCCGAGTCTTCTTTTTCTAAACAATGCAGGAAAACACCATCAAAGTTCTTTCAAAATAATACATCATTTATTAATTGGAAAGATGCAAATTTAAGCCTAAGTGCTCTTCTATTCTTAGGATCAAGATTGCGGGGAGAAGATCCATGTGTCAAATAAAATCTAATGTTCTCATACCAAGAATTAGCAGTAGCTTGTGCACAAGTGATTTGTTTTTCGTTATAATGATCCACAATTGAGGTGTTTATTTGACTTTCTTGTTCTTCAACTGAATCAACCACTAGTTTACATAGGCCTTGACCTCTAACAATTTGTGCAAGGGTTATTTCAAGGTCATATTCCTGTAGTGACATCATCCAAATTTACCTTTTCTCACCCAGTTCTTTTTGTACTAACATATTTCTTACAGCTGGGTAAGGAACAATAACCTTGGTTCTGGATTTCAATAGGTAGGATCAGAAGTGTTTCACTGCTTTGAAAACAACATATGATTGCTGATCCACTGCTGGGTAATTAAGATCTGCTCCTTTAAAATCTGAGCTCATGAAGGCAATGGGTATCTCATTGCTTTCAATTTTTTTCTGTGTAAGCACAACAACATAAGATCAGTTAGAAGCAAAGGTGTAAAGAGTGAAATCCTGAGAAAAATCGGGACTCATCAAGGAAGGGGCCTTTATTATTGCTTTTCTAATTGAATCAAAAGCCTGGATTTATTGTGATCCCCAACGATACAAAACATCCTTTTTAATTAAATTTTGTAATGGTCTAACCATTTCTGAGAATCTTGGGACAAACCTTCTGACGAAATAAATCTTTCCTAAAAAGGACTGCATGGCTTTTTTTGGAAGGAGGGGGAAGTTTAGAAATAGCTTGGGTTCTTTCGGGGTCAATAATCATTCCATCCTTAGACATTATAAACCCAATAAGTTTGCATTGCTCTACTGCAAAGACCGATTTCTTAGGGTTGAGAGATATGCCAAACTTGCAACATTGTTCTGGGACAACCCTAAGGTGAGATAGGTGATCTTTCTTGGTTTTAGAGACGATGATAACATCATCAAGATAGACCATGATTGATTGGTTAATGAGGCCACATAAAACGATGTCTATTGCTCTTTGGAAAGTGGCACCAACGTTTATCAGTCCAAAGGGAATTTTCCTGTAGGCATAAGTGCCCCATGGGGTACGAAAGGTGGTTTTAAGCCGGTCTGAGGGAGACATAGGGATCTGGTTGTATCCCGAAAAACCATCTAGCAGAGATAGTCTTTCAGAACCAGACACCTATTGTAAAATTTGTTCCATTGGAGGCACATGGTAGTTGTATTTATCATATTCTTAGTTTAAGTTTCAAAAATCGACACAGAGTCAAATTTCACCACTTTTTTTCCTTACAGGGACTAGATTAGACACCCATTGTGTGTGCCTAACCAGGAAAATTATCTTTGCAGTTCTTAATTTGTTTAGTTCCTTTTTAACAATGGGTTCCAACTTAGGATGCATCTTTCTCAATTTCCGTTGAAAAGGATGAGTCTGGGGTTTCATAGGGATAACATGTTGTATGATGTTAGGGTCAAATGTTTTCAAGTCATCATATGTCCAAGAAAAAACGTCTTTAAATTATTTAAATAATTTTATAAAAGTAGATCTTTCTTTATCGGAACATCCCTTTCCCAGATTAATATTTTGAGGATTATCCCTCATTCCTAAATTAACTGTCTCATAGATCAAAGAGGAACTATTAGTTTTACAATTGACTGCCCCTCTAAATTTATCATGCAAGTCATAGAATTTCTCTAATCTCACAACAGATCTGGGGATAGAGTTCACTAGCTCGGATTTCGATTTAGGAGATCGAGGATCAGATATTACCGTGAAGTTTCGGAGGTTCTCATCATGAGTGCCTTCATCAATGACTGCACCTTGGAAGGTGTCTTCCATATGAATGAAGTTGATGATCTACTGGTCATCATCGAATACTCTCCAATTTGTAATGTTATCCGAGATTAACGACCTAAACAATAATTCAATTGAAAACACATTAGGGGAAATACCTTCAACAGGAATAGTTTAGAAGCAACATTGGCCAATAAATCATCTTCTGAATTACTCAATCTAGGAATGGAATTTATGTTAAATGCTGAAAATTTATGCATTAAACTCCATACCTCTGTTTGGTAGCTTTTCAGATGTGGTGATATGCAATGTATGGCATTTCTTACTTGCTTAACCACGATTTTCGAATCACCAAATACTATCAAATTTTGCACATCCATATCTAGTGCTTTCCTAAGTCCTTGTAGAAGTGCTTCATACTCGGCCGTGTTATTAGTACATTCGAACTCTAACCGACAAGCTATAAAATTCTTATTACCTACATGATCGATGAGTACACAACCAACACTTGCCCCTTCTTTGGATTTGGATCCGTCGAAGTATAAGGACCAGATCTATCCGTCGTTGAAAGTACTTGACATACTTGGCAAAGTTGATGTCTGAGTATAAGTTGTAACTTTAGATTGCTACCCAGGATCAATGAAAGAAGAAATTTCGGTCATGAAATTACCAAAGAAGGTATTCATTCCTTGCATTTCAAATGAATTTGTAGAAGTGACGAAAGGCTCATTGGTATCATTCAGATTCGTTACAGTATGCTTAAGATAACGTTCTCTGTTTATCCTGATTTTGTTGGGCTGTCCATTTTCAGGAAGCCACAAGTGAGACCAATCCGTGGAAAAGTAATCGTGCATCTGTTCTGACCAATCCCTGCTTAAAAAAAAACCATAAACTTCAGGGAAATCAACAACGATAATATCAATTATCTGATGAACCTTAGGATTGGATGATAATCTAATCAACACATTCTTAAGCTCACCAATTACTTTAACATTTTTTCGATCTAGCTGAATGATTTTGAGATCAGAAGGTTTAACTTTTGCATTAATTTTTTGGCATACAGATAGAGGCATCATGTTTGATGATGTACCAGAATCGACCATACAATTATGTAAATTCCTATTAAAAATTTCGAAGGTTAACAAAAAAGGCGGGACATTTTTCTGAGTGTTAACAACAGAATTCTGCTGATTTTTTGCTGCTATCCCTAAAAAAATTCTATCTACATTTGCTACATTTTTTTCTCCTAAGTCCCTTTTGTTTGGAGGTTTAGATGTATTTTTAGTTGGGACATTCTTAGTTGCGTTTGAATCAATTTCTGCTGATTTTTTGCTGCTAGAATCATTCTTTTTACTGTTTTCAGTGATGCTTTGAAGCATTTTCTGCAAAATAAGGGTAAATTTCAGCAGTTCAAAAACATAAATATTAGCCCTCAATTTTTTCAGATCTTCAATTAAATCGTATTCTAAAACTAGGGCTGGTAAGCTTTGTTTAATTTCAGTTTGCTTTGACTGTTTCAGAAACACATTTTTACTTACTTCAGAAGGGGGTTTGTTTTGCGTTTTGCTTCTTGTGTTGTAGGGGTGGACAGTTTCGAAATTCACTTCGAAGATACTGTCCGATAAGTGACCAAAAATGGGAGGAGATGAATCCTCCTCTTCTGGTACCTCTTCCTCAACTACATTGTTAGATTTTTCAGGAGGAACATAAGAAGAATTATCATGCGCTTCTAAGATGGTTTGCAAAACAGACTGTAAACTTTCGAAATTTAGACCTTCTGTGGTCGGGTTTGGCCTGTTAGGAGGAAAAGGATTTCTGAAAGGGGGCTTAAAAATTCCTTTGCTTGTGGATGCTTCCTCGATTGATATTTTCAAGTCAATGAACGGATTGCACAATTTTTGGAAAGCTTTTTGCAATCTCTCTAGGTCTAAAGTTTCTTTTTGATTCTTAGTTTGAGGAGGCCTAGTGAGAATTTCTATTTTCCTTTTGGAGGACAAGGATGTTTCAACTTCACTATTAAGATTATCTTTTAAGATCAATATATCTTTCTCAATTTGACTTGCCTCCTCAGAGGCTTCTAATAAAGTGTTTTTTTAGACCTTTTGACCCATATGGCTATGTTATTGTGCAAGGCTTTGGCATAATATGCAATAATTAAACTTTCAACGGGCATTGAATCTGCAGGGATTTTTTTCTTTAATGTAAAAAATATTTGGTTAAATTCCTTTACTTTTTCCTTAGGATTCATTTTTAATCTAGAGAGTTTCATAACCAAGACTTATGAAGATTTATCATCGCCAAATTTTTCCAAGAAACAAGTTTAGAACTTGTCCCAAGAGACGATGGTTTGGGGCTGTTGAGAGAAATACCATGTGCAGACATTTCCCTCAAATGTATAAGGAAATAATATGCATACTACATCCTCGTGTTCAACATTTCAGAGTCTAATGACCAACATAAATTTCTTGATTTGATCCTCAACGGATTTCTTTGAATCTGGATCGAATTTAGGTAGCCATTTCTTCGGATGCTTAGGTAATGGGTGTTGGGGTCCAGGTACATCCACGACATCTTGATCGAGCCAAGGTCTGGCAGGATTATTTTGTTTTTCCATGGGATTTGGTGGTGTTAAAGGCTGAGATGGTTCTGATGAAGAGATGCCTTCATTTGAAGACTCTCCTCCTAAAGAGGATGGAGAAGGATCAGGTGGAGATGGTGGAATACCGGGTCCTCCTGATCCAGGGATGAGTGTTTCAGTAGGATTGGTAGTATTTCCACCTAAAGGGTTTTGGGTTAGACCAGTGCCTTGAAGTTGTTCTCGGATATCAGTGAAATCAAGGGGTTGATTAAGTGGCCTACCAGGTTGTCTGATATGGGCTAAGGCACTATGCATTCTTATGAGTGACTGAAGAACAATTTCTTGGACGTCGCCCCCTTGAGGAATTGGTGTCACTGGTTCAACGAGAATCTCAGGGTTATCCTTTGAGGTAGTTGTTGTTTCAAGTGTAACTTTATTGTCTGAGCGACTACACGTTACGAAAGGAGTGTGAGTGTGTGGGGGAGGAGTTTTGTGACCTCCACATGCCATCAATTTAATTCAGCCCTCCTTCTAGCGCCATTTGTTGACGGGCGTAAATGACACACCATCAACTGGAAGGTCAAATCCAGACCGGGGTTGTCTAAATAAACCAAGCCGTTTGGAATGAAATGACCTGGCGGGTTTAATGGCTCCGTTGGCCAACTAAAGTCCTAGAAATAAAGAAATGAAACTAACCTATAAAGCTATGATACTAATAATGTAAGTTCAATAATTTACAAACGTCAAAAATATAAGTATGGATATGTGCATATGCTTATATACAATATATATACAATCTTGCAAGATTTCAGGGATATCTTGCGAAATAAATATTTTTTGAAGATGTTTATGAAGTAGATAAATAAAGAACACACATTTTATAATTTTCTGTTTAATATTTAAAATCTAAAGAACTAAAGAATACTAATAAAACATAATTTGAAATAAGAACAAAATAGCAGCTAAAGCCAATTTAAATTATTCTTATTTCATTGATAAATAAACTGACAAAAGAAATAGAATACGAGTAAACTAACCTACGATTAATCAACTAATGAGTTTATGTCTTTGCACAATTCAAACTCCCAACTATCCTGCCTATGAGAAAAACCTGTAACAGGCTGGTACTAACACTCCCAGAACAAACTCAAAGGTGTTTTTGGAGCAGGAATATAAGAGCAGAGTAATAAACATACAAATCTGGTGATCTTGTAATGATGAACACTTATAGTAAAAGAAATTTAATACAAAGCATTCATGTAATACATAACTTAACATCAAGCATAATTCAATGATATTTAAATGAAACACTGATCGCCGATTGTAATATATGAACAACAAATTACAAACAAAATTAAAGTGCTGAATAATATGAAATATCCTATGATCATAAGACTAAAGCTGTATAAACATAATAACATTCCATAATATAAAAGACAAAACACAATGGGTAAGCGCTACGCTGGTCTAAAGCCAAGGAGTGAACAACTTGTCCATTTCAGTCTTGAAAGTTACATGTCCATAATGTGTCCAAATCAAAGATTTGTTTTACTACTAAGAGTGAACATTATTTAAACTAGTTCAGGATTCAAATGCTCTTATCATACAAGATAGAGTTGAATCCACAAAAATCAGATAATATTACAAAAATAGTGAACTAGAAATCACTCATGCATGAGTTGGTTTGTCAAAAATAAACTAAAGTTTTATAAACATAAAAGGTAGAAAACTACAGAATAACTGAGCGTATGACCCAAGGTGTTTTATCCATGCAATCAACATCATAACCACCAATTTCCCGTAGATAGAAAAACCGATTTGATATTCAGATAACAATACTAAATATTCAAAAGAGACTGGCTACATAATCATAGATTATGTAGCTAGTCTTATTTTTAGCAAATGAAATAAAAAATTAAATCTACCAATTTGGATTTTTCATAACATAATTGAATAAAAAAAATAAAAAATCATTTTACCATTAGAAATTAGTAAAAGCAGGATCTGATAGTTCAGAATTTATAATGGCTTTGAAACTGGTTGTGTTTTTTATTATGATATTCTCGAACTTCTTGGATATTTTGCTTTCCCTCTCTGTGTGTGCCTTCAAGTCAAAATTCTCTTGTTCCAATAGGGCATTCCGAGTAGCCAAGCATTTCACTTGAGCTTGTAATAGAGAAATATCTCTATAATAACGCTTTATCTAGTCGAGGCAACTATCACAGTGCACCGGGGAAATGGCAGACTGACGTGGAAAACAATCGACAACGGGTTCTTTATGTGTCACTGTGGTCTATTCCAAGTCGTGACCAATACCTAAAAAACCTTCTTTACCTTTGAGACAAGGGGGTAAATTAGACATGAAGTCATACTTCTCAACCTGGGTAACAACCTCTTTCCTGGGGCACTGAAGTTCTGGTTCTTCATGAGCCAAGAAATCGTCTGTCTTGAACATTGATCATCGATCAGATCGATCGAGTTCAGATGATTACTCTTTCTATTTATTAGTTTTCTAGAAATCAAACGACCAACATTCTTGTTCCAAAAATTTGAATCCGTGCTCTGTGGTTTATTTCCCTTACGAAAATTCTTCACAACAAGTGTATTATTATCGTTCAAATTAGAGTTGTTCATAGGCATATGATGATCCTTTTATTTTAGTTTAGTAATTACATGTTCCAAAGATCTTCTAGGTGAAAACCTACATGGTAATTCTTTATCCACAGGGGTTTCATCAACAACAGAAACTAGTTCAATAAATTTTGAGCCATCAATTGAATTAATGACCTGGATTTCAGTCACTGGTCTATCCAAATTAGGGTTTACAATTAGATGGGGGTTGGTTGTATTGTCAACTTGGGTGAAGCCATTTCTTCTCAGAAAGGGCTCCGAATTGTCACCTATTTTCGACAGGTGATAAACCAACAAGATTTTAATGAGTCTGTGGTGAAACAGACTCGAACTGATACCTTGTCGCTAAAAGAGATTACAAATTTTGTAAAGACTCATCAACAAGTAAAAAGGCATATACAACTCAAACCCTTTGAAATTCATAAGAAAACGGATGTGGTACAGAAAAACCAGCCCATACCGGCCTTCACCAGTGACAAACTATTTCAGAATTAAAAGGAGACTGTGCCATCTAGGTTTTAGCAAAGCAATGGCAATACCTTTTGTACAACAAGTGTATTTGCGGGAAACCATGAATAAAATCCATGGAACATACTCCATCTTTGCATTCTTAAACCATTTTTCACCTTTCGATGGAAGTCTTTTCACCTTGCTTATGAAATCCTCTATGATTTCCAACTGAACATCCCCCACCTTTGTCCCTAAAATCGTCAAAAGTTTGTGCAAAATATTTTGCAACCTGGAGATTATAGCATTCGAACTTATTGAGGAACACATCACATCCATGAGCCTTTAGGTCATCGATAGCGTCATCATGGGATATCAGAGCTTGGAATCCGTTCGGCTCGATATAAACCATGGGTGCCATTACCACCGTGACAAGGATACAATAGATATCACACGGGATAGGAGTAGGTTTCCAACGGACAAGCATCAGAGAGAGATCTAAGTAAACTGTGATGGCACAAAAAATGCAAGGTTTGGGGACTGCCATAACTCGAACATAATGGTTAGGGAAAACAAAAACAAAGGGCTCGTAAAACTACAAACCATTTCTCACAATGAGTGCCAAACCCTCCACATTACAAAACCCCATGCATAATGAATGATCTCATTAATATTTTAGCCCATTAAGGTGATTTGAAAACGTAGGTACACCATTCCTGTACCTATTGATATGAATGCTGATATGACAAATTCACTCATGAAATTATATCAACTGTTAACCAACGTTTTTGTGCATTCAAACAATTCATGAATTAAATCAACAACAAACTATAGAACCAATGAAGTTACGAGATCCATAATCAATAAAAATTTCGATAGTGTATTAATCAATAAGTTCATAAGTCTTGAGTTTAAACCATGCATGAGTGCCTTCTGAAACGATATTTCTAAGGTAAAAGATTATGAAACCAAGCCAAGTTTTCTGTTTAAATTCATGATTACAGTCATGAATTAAAAATAAAATAAACGAAAAAACTCAATAAAGTAACTTAACCCAATCATCGCCTCGAAACTCAGAAACATAAACATTTACAAATAGAAGGTGATGGCAACTACATAGAGGTATAGTCTCTTTTGATCATGATAAATATCAAAAATCATGTGTGGCTGCCAACAAAGCCCCACTTTCATATACTACATTATCATCTAGCATGATATAGAAATATCAAAACAAATAAAAGCAGGTTACACATGTTTTTTTTCATGGATACAAAGATAACACGATATAGTGTTATCTACTATGGAGTATGATTAGAAACATTGAAACAAATAAGCGTGGTTTTTAAAATGTTTTTGGCAGGGATAAAATGGTGATGCCTAAAAATATAATTTAACTTATAGATTGATCTTTTTTAAAGGCGGAAATTGGTTTACGAGATTATGAGAAATAATAATATACATTAAAAAAGAAAACATAAAATATATCTTAAAGAATATAGAAAGATGTATATTAAAGAATATAGAAAGAAAAGAAAAAATTTAAAATCTATATTAAAGAATATAGAAAGAAAGGAAAAAATTTAAATGAAGGAAACACCAATTCAAAAACAACAATCTAATTAGACGCAACAAGAAAAAATACTATGAAGGATAAGGGTTTTTTTTTTTGAATTTGGAAAATCAATAATGTAATTTAATGGGAACAAGAAAGAATACTATGAAGGAGAAGGTCTTTTGGTTGAATTAGTTTGTTTTGGAGAAAAATTATAACATTCAAGGTCGTAAAGCAATACATAATGGGTAAGAGGTTATGGAAGTCATTGCGTCTATGACATTTTGTGGGTTTACCATGTGAGATTGGATGTTGGCCATGGGGCCTCTTCTTATTAGTGTTAGAGGATGAGAAGTAAGAGGTAATCAACATATATCAATTTTAACTCTGGATCAATGAAGCAAGAAGAGGGACAACAAATAATTTAGATGCAAATCTCTTAGTGTTTGAAAGATCTCAAGTTAAGATAAATTTACTTTGGTGTGATTGTGTGTGTATTATTGCTTCATATTCTTTTCTTAATTTTCCCTTTTTATGTTATGGATTTTTTAAAAATGTTTTCATTCATATATTTGATTGTTGGAGTTTTTCTGCAGGTGAGCTAGGGTTAGTAAATGGTGTTGAGTGGTGATGAATTAGCCATTGCGATTTTTTTGTGTTAATGAAATCGTCAAGGGAAAGGTAGCAATGACCTTTATTGAAAGAAAAGCTCTACATGAAACATGATTTACAATTAAGCTCTTAATCCAAGGTCCAAATGGAAAGTTTTCTCATAATGAAGCTAGTGGTATCGAAGCATGAGTTCCTTCATTACTCAGAGATATTATAGATTTCTTAATTTTCCATAGCTTAAACAGTTGCAAACATGCTTCAACACAAATAATTTTCACAATCCACATTGCTTCCTTTAATTTTCTGCATGGTAGGTAGAAAGGTGAACGAGAATGAGAAGGAGAATTGCATAATAGATATGTGTGACTCATAGCCATCTAAAGAAAGAAAATCCTAGACGCAGAGAAAATAACTATTCCCTGTCAGAATGTTCAATCTATAGAATATTTTCGCGTGTTTTCTTGACCAGACAAAGATCTGTTAAACATCTTATCCATGGGTAAATATAAAGAAATTTGTGCCTAGAAAATTCCTAGTCACATTAGATGGGAGAGGGTTTCCACATGAGTAAGCTAGGGATACTATCGACATAAAAGTATTCTTCAGGATTCTAAAGGGGGAGTATGTTGCAACAGAGCTGGCAACAAAAGAGGAGATGGTGGATTACTCAATTGACCTATTGGAGGGCCAATAAATATGTTCGATCCCACTTCCATTATCATATGGTATTGCAGAGAATGTAGGAAATAGGTACATGGTGGGGGTAGAACTGTTGGAGGAGGACAAGATGCACATACTCAATGAGTTAGCTCAATGGCTATCCAATCCTAAAACTAGGATGGGATCCAAGTTGGAGGCGAGGGCACGATAATGTTGAGTTGGTTTCCCTGGGGGAATTAATGCTATCATAATCACACCTCCTATGACACATGATGGAGAGGATATAGTATATTGAAGCTTGTCATACCAATGGATTGAGGAGGTGATGTAGGAGCATCATTGGTAAGCACACAAAGCAAGACCCATCAATGTCAAGGAATCTGTACGGGAGCTCAATGCTGACAGTCACAACAGATATTTTGAAGTCTGCCTTAACTCAACGCCGAAATTAATCTTTGGGGAATGCTTGAAATCAGGCCAGGAGAATTTGGAGGCACATTGGATGATTACGAGTGAAGTGGGAGACTCCACTACGGCTTTGGAATGTGACTGGTATAGATAGTTGTTAGGTTAGGTTTTGGAGTAGACAAGTAGCCAGGGGGAACCCTAAGATCCCTCTGAGATAAATAGAGGTTTTGTACGCCCAAATGAGGCTAGTTAGTCAGTAGTTGGCTGTAATAGAAGTTAGGAGAAGATTTTGGTATTTTTTTTTCGTTCATTTACAGTTGTAACCATTTTCACTTTTGAATATAACAGAGGAAAATTGATCCAATGCATGGGGTATGAACATCATTTGCAATTATTTGTTATTGTTTTTTCATGAGTGGATGAGTGAATTTCGTTATGAGGAAATGGAACTGTGAATGTTAGGATAAGTTTCAGTTGTTTCTCTTCTGTTGAAGTAGTGCACGGTGTGCACACATAACGCAAGGAGTGCATTAACGAGATTTGTATCGATTCCAAATCTCAGAAGAGATAACACAAAACGTTCCCTTTGCAAGGACTGCAAAGAGACTGGTGGAAGGTGTGGACAGTCATTCGCAAGAATCTGAACCTTGCGTGAAGATCTGGTGCAAGGGGTGCACAGATATGAGATTCGACTAAGCTTCGAACATTCAGGAAAGGAGAATGCTAGGAGGGCGAGAGGAGTTTCTCTTCGAGAAAATCCTTAAAATATATGAGTTATTGAAATCCCCATAACGCAAGGAGTGCACGAGGAAATCGAAGTCTTCACGAGACCAAGATTAGGAGGAATATCACTTTCATAAGTGTTGACTAGATCCAAGAAACAGACTCGAAAGAAGGAAAATGGTCGAAGCCTTTGAATCCTTCAAAAATATTCTAAGTCTGAAGAAAGCACAAGCTAAAGAGGAAGGATATTAGCCGTTCGGTCTGAGTGCTAGAGAATCATAACCGTCCATCAGGAGGGACACATGGAAAATGATCAACGTTTCGCTGACTCGCATCGTGGAGGAGTCAAAAGGAAGAACACTAAGAATTCATGAAGCCCAAATCCATGAATTGATTTAAGTCGTTGGATCCAGGAGAGATTTGGACCGTTGATTGTCCAGGGTGAAATATCGACATTTTGAGGATCGAAGGATCGAAGGTGACAAGTCTTTCGACTTCACAAAATGCAAAGTCTCGAAATCATCGTGACCATCAGTTCTGAGGAGAGACCTGGACCATTGATCCAGTGCCATCGCAATTTCAACTATCGGGATAACGGAGGCAAGGAGACTCCAAAGTCGTGAAGCACGAAACACCGATTTGATCATAGCCATTGACCAAGGGAAGATATGAGCCGTAGATCTTGGGTCATCATGATTTCAGATATCGGGAGAACGGAGGCAAGGGAACTCCGAAGTCACGAAATGCCGACTTGATCGCATCCATCGATCAAGGGAAGATCTGGACCATAGATCTTGTGTCATTGCAATTTCAACTATTGAGTGAACAAAGGTAGAAACACTCCCAGGGTCGCGAAATGTGCCTTTCACTTGAGCATGTGGTCACAAGGGAGAAAGGGCTTAGCAGAGAGGAGCTAGCGCTCATTTGGCATTGAGTTTCGAACAACTCTTGGGAGAGAAGCCACAGGTCTTAGGCGACCTGCGCATTTGAGGAAAAGAACCTGTGTAAGTGGGTTTGGGGTCTAGCAGAGACCCATAGAGTTAATCAGACTCAATATCTTGATTGATCCTAGAACGAGAGGTCGCACAACCCTTAGGAGAGAAGGGGGGTCTGCATCAAGTGGTATCAGAGCAAAAGTTTTGCTTGCAGACAATAGGCAAAAGAAAGGATAAAAAAATAACTCGAAGTTGTACTTTGTGTGTGACAAACAATCAACACAATGCCACCAAGGAGATGAGTGGAACCACCTTTGGCCAATTGATCTGTGGAAAGGGAGATGCGAGAGCTCCGTGCAAGATTAGAGGTGATGGAGGCAGTGAAGAGACGAGCACCTGATGCTGGATACGTCAACGATGCATAAAGCGAATAAATAGTGGGCGAGAATTTCATCGAAGAAGTTGCAAGAGAGGATGTTGCCGAAGAACGCTTACTGAGAGCAGTTGCTAGATTGGGAGGTAGAGCCAAGATAGAGGTCCCAATGTATGAAGGCAATTTAGATGTCGAAGAGCTATTGGATTGGATAATATCCATGGACAAATATTTCGACTATGAAGGAGTCGATTAGGAAAGAAGGGTGAGACATGCTGTCACCATACTAAAAGGACATAAAGCACTGTGGTGGGATGAAATGCAGGCTGAGAGAAGAAGCAAAGGAAATCATAAGATAAAGATATGGGATAAAATGGCAGCCAAGTTGAAGGATAAATTCATGCCCAAATATTATCAGATCAATCTGTTCAAGAAAATGCAGAACCTGAGATAGAAAGGGATGACAGTTAAGGAGTACACCGAGGAGTTCTATAGGCTAAACATCAGAACTAGACAAAGAGAGAGAGATGAAGAAAAATTAGACAGATATATAAATGGCCTGAGATATGAAATCCAGGATGAGCTCAGCATGATGTTAGTAAGAACAGTGGAGGATTCTTATCAGTTTGTGCTGAAGGCAGAGGAAAAGTTGGCCAAAAAAAAAAGCCAAGGAGGAAGAGGTAAAGGCCTCGTCCAAAAAAAAATCAAGGGAGTTACCCTTGAAAAAGCACATAATTCTAAGGATGAGACTGAGAAACCATACAGTCACTCAAAAAGAGGAGGAAGTTCTCGAGAAAGACAGGGTGGTGGAATAAATTCTTCCAGAGGAAGAGGAAGAAGAGGAGGAGGAGACGTAAGATGTTATGCCCGTGGAAAGACAAGACACATATATTGGGAATGCCCTAAGAAAAATAAAGAAGGAGGAGGTGAAGCTCACATTTTAGAAGCACAGAGAAGAGATGTTGAAGCAAAAGGAGCAGAGGATGGGAGATCCTTGATGTTGAGGAAAGTTCTCTTAAAACCAGAGGCAAAAATTGAAAGGCCGGTGCAGAGGAACAGTCTCTTCAGAACAACTTGCAAGACTAAATATAGAGTATAAAGGTGATAATTGACAGTGGGAGAACTGATAACCTAGTATCCAAAGAGATGGTGGAGAAATTGGAGCTGGATACAACCACACACCTGAAGCCATACAAATTCTCATGGTTGCAGAAAGGACCCCAGGTAATGGTTACTAAGCAATTCTTGGTTGAATTTAAGATAAGAGGATATAGAGATGAAATTATGTGTGATGTAATTCCCATGGATGTATGCCATATTTTGTTGGGAAGACCATGGTAGTTTGACAGGAATGTCATTCACGATGGGAGGAAAAATACATACACATTAGAGAAGAATGGTAGGACACACATGTTGCTACCAATAGGGGATAAGAAGGTGAAAGAGGAGGCCAACACAAGCATACTTATCATGAGTGGGAAGGAACTCCTAAAAGAGGTCAAGGAAGAACAAGAGATGCAGTTTGTTGTGGTAAGGAAGCCTAGAGTTATCCTTACAAGTACTTCAATGGAAGATTTTCCTAAAGAAGTTCAAGAATTATTGGATAATTTTGCTGACATAGTGGTGGTTGAGCTACCTAACTCATTACCACCCATCAAAAGTATCAGTCACCATATTGAATTGATACCAGGATCAAGTCTTCCAAACAAAACAACATATAGATTGACACCTCGAGAGAGCGAGGAAGTGAAAAACCAAGTCTAGGAACTGCTAGACAAGGGTTTGGTCAGAGAAATCTTGAGTCCATGTGAAGTACCAACTGTGTTAAATCCAAATAAATATGGAGGATGGAGAATGTGTATAGACTCAAGAGCCATTAACAAGATCACCATCAGGTATAAATTTCATTTACCAAGAATGGATGATTTAATGGACTGTTTAAGTGGAGCAAATTTCTTTTCTAAAATAGATTTGAAAAGTGGATATCACCAGATCATAATGAGAGAAGGTGATGAGTGGAAAACATCCTTTAAGAAAAATGAAGGTCTGTATGAGTGGCTTGTTATGACATTTGTCTTAACAAATGCCCTAAGTACTTTTATGAGGCCGATGAATGAAATACTGAAAGATTTCATTGGAAAGTTTTTGGTTGTGTATCTGGATGATATACTGATATTTAGCAGGACTAAAGAAGAGCAGTTGAGGCACCTAACATTAGTGATGAGGAGGCTACAACAAGAGAAGCCGTTGATAAATTTGAAGAAGTCCTCTTTTATGAAGACATAACTCATTTACTTGGGTTTCGTGATCTCTTCCAATGAACTGAATATGGATCTAGAGAAGGTGAAAGCGATCAAAGAATGGATATCACCAAGGAGTATGCTTGAGGTAAGGAGATTCCATGGATTAGCAAGATTCTATAGGAAGTTCATCAAATAATTCATTGAAATTTGTGCACCAATGATGGATACAATGAAGAAGAAGCACAAGTCTTTTAAATGGACAGAGGAGGCCAAAAGGGGCTTCAATATACTGAAGGAGAAAATAAAAGAACGACCAATTATGGTCTTGCCGAATCTTGAAAATACATTTCAAGTGAGATGTGATGCAAGTGGAGTTGCAATAGGATAAGTTTTGGGTCAAGACAATAGACATGTTTCCTATTTCAGTGAGAAGTTGAATGAGACCAAGAGAAAACACTCCACATATGACAAGGAGTTTTATGCCATAATTCAAGCCTTGAAGAAATGGAGACATTATCTTGTCCCACATGAATTTGTCTTGTATAGCGATAACCAGGCTTTAGAATTCATAACCAGGCAGGAAAAATTGAATCAGAGGCATGCGAAATGGGTTGAGTTTATGCATAATTTTACTTTTGTCATCAAACATATTGCTGGGAATCATAACAAAGTTGCTGATGCATTAAGCAGGAGATGTTTGATTCTGCAGGAATTTCAGGTGAAGACCTTGGGGTTTGAACACCTTAAGGACATGTATTTTGATGATATAGATTTCAAGGAAGCATACAAAGCATGCGTAAATCCTGTGTTGAGAGCTAGAAGCTAGTGGACATAGTACATGATATAAGATGGATTTCTATTCAAAGGAAATTAGTTGTGCATACCAAAATGCTCAATGAGGGATAACCTTTTGAAAGAAAAGCATAGTGGGATTGGATGGAAATTTCGGCCATGATAAAATGTTTGCACAGTTGAGCAATTCATACTATTGGCCAGGTATGAGAACATGGGTGATAAAGTTTGTGAACAGATGTAGAATCTGCCAACATGCAAAAGGAAAAATAAAGAACACTGGATTGTATCAACCATTGCCAATACTAGAGAGGCCGTGGGATGCAATAAACATGGATTTTGTATTAGGATTGCCAAGGACGCAAAGAGGATTTGATTCCATATTTATGGTGGTGGATATATTTTCAAAGATGGCACATTTTATCCATTCCAGAAGACTAGTGATGCAACACATGTTGCAAATCTATTTTTCAAGGAAGTTGTAAGACTTCATGGCCTACCAAGAAGCATTGTCTCGGACATAGACACAAAATTTGTTGGTCACTTTTGGAGAACACTATGGAAGAAGTTGGGGACATATTTGTCCTTCAACTCAGCTTATCACCCTCAGAAAGATAGACAGATTGAGATGGTGAACAGAAGTTTGGGAAACTTATTGAGGAGTCTGGTCACTGAGCACCATAGTCAGTGGGATCAAATTCTTCCACAAGCATAATTTGCATACAATGAATCACCAAACAGGAGAAATGGAAATATCCCATTCCAAATATTGTATGGAATGAAACCTAGGGGAGTATCTGAGTTGAGAGACTTGGAATAGAGTGAGATCAGGAGTGTTGGAGAAGAAGATTTTGCTGCAGAAATGCAGAGGCCCCATAGCCAGATCAGAGGACAGTTGCAGAGTTCTAACCAGGAGTACAAGTGCAAAGCTGATCAACATTGAAGAGAAATTCAATTTGAAGTAGGAGATCAGGTTCTGGCACATCTCAGAAGAGAGATGTTCCCTAGGGGAACATATAACAAGTTAAAGATGAAAAATATAGGACCATGTAAGATCTTGAGGAAGTTTGATGCAAACGCCTACGATATTGAGTTGCTAGATGGTGTGGGCATATCACCCATATTCAATGTTTCAAACCTGTATCCTTACAGGAAAGATGACATAGAGGGGTCAGAAGATCAAGAGAAGATCTAGTGGGAGAAACAAATGTCTGTAGCAGAGAAGCCACAAATGGAGAAGATCGTGGATCAGAGGATTGGCAAAACGACCAAGAGGAAGACCTATTTTGAATATCTGGTTAAGTGGAAGGGAAACCCAATAGAAGATGCCAGTTGGGCAGAACACTAAGAATTCACGAAGCCCAAATCTGTGACTTGATCTGAGTCGTTGGATCCAAGAGAGATCTGGACCGTTGATTGTCCAGGGTGAAATATCGACATTTCGGGGATCAAAGAATCGAAGGTGACAAGTCTTTCGACTTCGTAAAATACGAAGTCCTGAAATCATCGTGACCGTCAGTTTTGAGGAGAGACCTGGAACATTGATCTAGTGCCATCGTGATTTCGACTATTGAGAGAACAAAGGCAAGGAGACTCCAAAGTCGCGAAGCACGAAACACCGATTTGATCGCAACCATTGACCAAGGGAATATTTGAGCCGTATATCTCGATTCATCACGATTTGGGCTATTGGGAGAACGGAGGCAAGGGAACTCTGAAGTTGTGAAACACCGACTTGATCAAAGATGTCGATCAAGGGAAGATCTGGACCGTAGATCTTGTCTCATTGCGATTTCGGCTATCAGGTGAACGAAGGTAGAAGCACTCCCAGGGTCGTGAAACGTGAAATTGCGAGGCATCTTTTGCTTGAGCGTGTGGTCACCGCTAGTGGTCACAAGGGAGAAAGGGATTAGCAGAGAGGAGCTAGTGCCTATTTGGCATTGAGGTTCTAACAATGCTTGGGAGAGAAGCCATGGGTCTCAAGCGACCTGCGCATTTGGGGAAAAAGACCTGTGTAAGTGGGTTTGGGGTCTAGTAGAGAACCGGAGAGTCAATCAGACTCAGTATCTTGATCGATCCTAGATTAGGAGGTCACACAACCCTTAGGAGAGAAGGGGGGTTTGCATTTATTCACCATAAAAAATGTACTATTACTGATGACAAGGACTTGAATTTCAATGGGGGGTTTTCATTTTTGTTTTGCAATCATTTTGGCTTGGTTGCAACAAAACCAGAGAGGTTTCAACATGAAGTATTTAGCTCTTTCCTTTATGACTAGCTCCACTATATTTGAAGCAAGGAACCAGTGGAACCCTTGTTTAGAAGGAGAAAGGAGACTCAAGAAACAAAAATGTATCAAAAATATGGAAGAAATGGTTAGCCTAAAATTAAGGGCCAAAACCAGGCTCAATGACTTGATGGAACTAGAAGAATGGGTGGTTATCTGTTAGTTTCTTAGGAAAAATATGAAGTGGGATAGCCTCAAGGAGTGGACCAAGGTAAAGTTTGAACCCATGGTCAAATACCCTCCTTGTATTATGACTTTGGAAAAAGGGTGGCCAATTTGGGTGTTCAAATCGATGGCTGAGGTAAACAATATTCTACACAGAAGATGCAAATTAGGATTCTCAAAATTTATTATTGAAAAAATGGCATGTGGACTTTGATGCTACAATTGTGCAAGTCGATATCCTTTCAGTCTTGGTTCACATTTCAGGTCTTCCTTTGGTTTTATGGTCTATGGAGGTGTTCAAAGAAATTGGGAATGCTATCGAATCAAACTATGAAGTTGAATACTCCTTTCAAGATATAGGATACCATGGAATGGGAATAATTCTAGTGGGTTTAGAGACAACCAAGGGATTGTTAAAGGAAATAATTACTAAGCACAAAACATACCGTTAAAAACTCACTTTGGACTATGAAGGAATTGCCTTTAAGTGTGGAAGATGCCATAGCCATGGGAATTTAGCAACATAATTCTCATACCCTTATTAGAGGAAGGTGTGGATACAAAAAACTTAGCCAAAGAAGCTGGGGGTCAAATTGGTGGAAACCCTAACTTTCAAAGAGGTCACGAGGAAATTGGAAATAAAAGGGCTAGCTAGAAACCTTCGATTTTACCAATAGAAACAGAGGAGAAACTGATGGTATTATATGTCAACAAGGAATACATATTGGATGCGGTTAGTGATAACAAATTTGGAAATATTACTTTGGGTAAGTCACCTTAGAAACCCTCCCCTTGCAAAAGAAAATCCACAATTTATTTATTTATTTAGATCTTGGGGGATATAGGTAGAACTAAAGGGATGTAATCTATTAGTGAATTCTTGCCAGGTTTATTTGGCATAAAAAAATCTATTTCATCGACACTTATTACTTTAATTGAATTGAAATCCCTCTGGTAGAAGACATTGTTCAGGTAGGGACATCTGCTTCCCCTAGACAAGGAATAGAGGCATGAGATCCTTGCCAATATTTTGTGCCCTAGGAATCCTCCAAATACAACTTTATACCTAGAGGAAAAGGAACATGTGAATTCCTTGGTAAAGTGGTAGGGGGGTTAGGGTCATTTGATGAGAAAGGAAAAAATCCTAACCAAAGAGGGAGGAAGTCTCATTTGTCCATGGTGCAAAAACAAGCATCCTATAAGATAAAATGTGGGAAGTAAATTTCATTGATAGGGACCCTTAGAGAAACTTCCCCTTTGAGAGACTCTCAAATGATCTTTCTAACACTAAAATATATAGGGTTGGCCAATCCCTCTAATAAATTGGCTATCAAGAGGCTAATAAAGTCCTTAAAAACCTCTATTATCATGCTTCAGGAAATTTTGATAGATGGAGCGAATTTTTTTTAGGAACTTTCCAAATCTTTGAGTGGGTTGGAGTTCAACTATATTGATGCCATTGGAAGATCTGGTGGAACACAATTGGTTGGAAAAGGTGCTCCTTCATCCTAACTATCTCCTAGGTTTTAAGTCAAGACTAGGGGTTTCCCTCTCCTCCATGGATATGGGGAAATAAATATTTGTTCTAAATGTTTATGGTCCATACTTGGACAAGGTAGAGTGTTGGGACACGATTTTCAAATTAGAATTCATATAGACTGGTATGGTGGTGATAGGGGGAGACCTTAACTTCACTTTAGGAGCATATGAAATCTAGGGTCTTGCAACTCAAATAGATTACCTTGCAGGACAATTTTTAAGGAAATTAGAGGAAGGGGGCCTACTAGACATAGAACCAAAAAAGTTTTCTCCCAGCTAGAGAAAAAAAAGAACATGGGACGATAGAATAAAAAAGAGGTTAGAATGATTTTTAATCTCTGAAGGCTTCCAAGATGAAGTTACCCATGTGAAACAATGGGTCACCTTGGGAGGAGGTTCTGACCATTGTCCATTTGTACTTGAAATAGCTTCAACACTAGTGTTTGACAACACAAGTATTCCAACAGAGGATGAACACCTTCAATAACCACTCACACAACCAGATCAAAGATCAACACACCGATGTTTTGACATGGTAAAACCCCTACGAGGAAACATCCATGACCCCAGCCAACGCGGCCACTTGGAGCAGTTTATTAATGAACAAGAAAAATATTACATAGATATTTTACAAGAGAGTTTCTCACAATCGATCATCAACAAATGACCCTCCATGCTCTTTAAATAGAGATCATGTACCAATTGGGTGCTAATCCACATATCAATGGCTGTTAAGATCGAGGAGAATATGAACCGTCAGATCACTCTATGGAGAGAACATATAGTGGCCGTCAGATTTTCTAACTACAAATGCATACTAATGCATACTAAAGAAACACACTTTTACCTAACGACACATTAGACCAAGTAGATATTAACTAACTCCTAAGTGTCTAAATATCTTAACATCTCCCCTTAAGAACAACTTGGGATAAGATTGAAGGATTTACAATAGTGACACAATAGGAGAAAGAAGGAGGAATTAGAGCCTATCCCCCCTTGATGAAAAATTCCTGAACTCCTAACATATATCGAAGTTTGGAAAACTTCGCTTCTGTAAGAGACTTTGTGAAAATGTCTGCAACTTGATCTTGTATAGGGAAAAAGAGCACTTAAATAGCTTGATCACGAATGAGCTTTCTAATGAAGTGCATGTGTATCTCAATGTGTTTGCTGCGCTAATGTTGAAATGGGTATTTGGCGAGCTTAATGGCACTCTGATTGTTGCACCAAAGGATGGTCGGATGCTGCTACTGGAATCCAAACTCTAAAAGAATCTGTCGAGGCCATAAGGCTTCCTGACTTGCATTTATCGCTGCTCGGTACTCTGCTTCTATTGAAGAAAGTTCAATAGCCTATTGTTTCTTATAGGACCAAGTGCTAGGTCTTGAACTAAGGCTGAAAACATAACCTACCGTAGACTTTCGATCATCAGGGTTGTCGACCCAATATAAATCAGTGAAACCAACCAATAAAGGAGCCTCCCATGAATTGTAATGTATCCCGAACTGAACTGTACCACCGACATAGAGAAGTATCCTTTTAGCTACTTTCCAATGGCTTTCATGGGGTGTTTGCATATACCAAGAAACAAGACCAACAACAAAGGAAAGATCAGGACATGTATGAGTCAAGTATAATAGGCTACTAACTAATTGACGGTACAAGGTGGCTTCAACTACGGGAGAAGTACAGGTGGTAACAAGCTTGAATCCAGACTGGAAGGGAGAAGGGGTTGGTTTACAATCATCCATGTGAAAGCGATGAAGAAGGTCACACAAATACTTAGATTGGGAAATAAAAATTCCTTCATTGGTTTGCAAAACTTGGAGGCTAAGGAAATAGTGCAAAAAACCTAAGTCTGTCATTTCAAATTTCTTCTTAAGGCTGATTTTCACATGGTTTAAAAGTTTTGAGTCACTACCAGTAAGGATAAGGTCATCAACATAAAGGAAAAGGATTATGAGATGGATTCCTACTTTCTTGGTATAGACATTAGGATCATAATGGCATCTAGAGAATCCAGTGGCAATAAGAAAGATGCCCATTTTGGAATACCAAGCTCGGTGAGTTTTCTTAAGACCATAAAGAGATTTCTTAAGGCGACAAACAAGGATAGAGTCAATTTGGACATAGCCAGGAGTTTGTTCCATGTATACTTCTTCTTGAAAATCTCCATGCAAGAAGGTAGATTTAACATCCATCCGAATGACCACCCATTTATGTGAGGCAACAAGGGCAAGAACAAGGCAGATGGAATTCATTTTGGCTACAGGGGAAAATGTTTCATTATAGTTAGTTTATTCAACTTGGGAAAATCCTTTGGCAACTAACCAAGCCTTGTGTCTTTCAACACTTCCATTTGATGCATACTTAGTTTTGTAGACCCATTTACATATGACAAGTTTTCTTCCTTTTGGAAGAGGTACAAGATCCCAATTATCGCTTTCCATTAAAGAACAATACTCTTCATTCATTGTTGTATCCCAATCTGGATGACCTAAAGCTTTTGCAAATGTTTCTGGATCACGAGCCTCTAAAACTTGAGCCAAAAGAGAAGAGGCTCGCTGGAAATGTGAATGTGTCCAATGCTGATATGAAGGATCACCGACAATATGACCAATTGTTTCTCATGTTGAACGAACCCATCTAGGAAGCAGTGGAGCTGGAGTTGGTGCTGGTTTAGGTTCAAAGGACTCATCTAGAGGAAGGTGAGAAAGAGGAGGTGTATTTTCATCGTCATTGTCATCATCTGAAGAAGAAACCAAAACAAAACAAGGAACAAATGTCAGATATGGATCACAGGCCGAAGAAGGAACATATGTCGAATTAGGATCGTAGGCCAAAGAAGGCACAAACGATGAATTAGGCACGCAGGACAATATATTTTCATCAAATTTAACATATCTTATAATAATAATTTCATTACGATGTGGTTGAAGGAGTATATAACCTTTGACATCTTCACAGTAACCAACAAATATACACTTCTCACTTTTAGGTTGCAATGCTTTCCTTTTCTCATCAGGAATGTGAGCCCATGCTATACTGCCAAATACACGGAAGTGACTTACATCTGGTTTGATTTTAGTCCAAGCTTCTTTCAATGTTATATTTTTAAGAGCCTTTGTGGGAGTGCGATTTACTATGTAATTTTCACAGTTGATGGCTTCTGCCCAATACTTTAGACTTAATCCCTTAGATTGGATCATACAATCAACCATTTCTTTTAATGTGCGGTTATTTCTCTCAACAACACCATTTTGTTGTGGTGTATATGGAACAATGTGTTGCATTTGGATGCCCTGTGTAGTGCAGTAACTTGTAAAATTATTGTTCACATATTCTCTTCCATATCTGTTCTTAACCTTTGAATTTGATGTCCAGATTGATTTTCTACAAGGGCCTTGTAGGCCAAAAACTTGTCAAAAACTTCACTCTTAAGTTTTAAGAAGTAAACCCAAGTATGCCTGGAAAAGTCATCAATGAAATTTAAGAAATACTTGCACCCAGAAAAAGAAGGAAAAGAAAGTGGACCACAAAAATCACTGTGAACGAGCTGCAAAGGGCCCGGCGTGTGTCAAGAGGCACGTTTTTAAAAAATGTCTCGATGATGTCTGCCGATAAAACAACCCGAACAAACACCATATCTTCATGAAACATGAGGAGGACCAATCACCATCTGTTGATTACATAGTTGCTGCAATGAGCGATAGTTTAGATGACCAAACCACTCATGCCAAAGTTTGCTCAAGTCATCGCTATGAGCAACAAAAACTGATGAAAAAAAAGATGATCCAAAGTTGTCATACTTGTACAACCTAGTAATATCATCAACAATTATAGTTGCAAGAACATTCTTAGGATATTTTAGATCCTTGATTACAACTTGTTGAGGTGAAAAATCGATGGTTTTACCTTCACCCGAATAAGTGATTTGATATACTGATAGAAGCTTACAAGAAAGACTTGCAACGCATAATACATCATTGAAATGACCATTTTCTACTTGAACTGTTCTAGATCCTACAACACTAAGAGATATATCATCACCAACAAATATTTTCTTGGTGTTAGATTTGTTTAGAGCATAAAATATGTCTTTATCTTTAGCCATATGATAAGATGCTCCAGAATCAATAATCCACTCATCAAAAGAAGAAGTAGAAGTTGTATTGAAGGAGAAACTAGAAGCAAAAAGTGCATGTCCATGAGAAGAAGAAGAAGAACTAGAATCAATGATGTTGTGATTCTTCATCGCTTCTTCTAAATCTGCCATCTTCTTGAAACATTTGAACTCATCATGACCATATTTATCACAAAAGTTGCAATGTTTGTTAGTCTTCTTATTTTAATATTTTTCTCCTTTGTCACCATTAGGAGCGGAAGCTGTCTGAGTGGGTTTGGGACCCTTATGTTTCTTGTTGTTGTGGCGAGGATGTTGCTTCTTGGGATTCTTGGGTTTATCTTTCTCATGGATGACTAAGTCTTTGTTGGAGATACCTGTAGTGTTGATCACTCCAAGTTGTACAAGCTTATCTTGCTATCTAATCAAAGCATCACAAAAGGACTCAAGAGTGGGTTTTTGATAAGTTGTCCCTAGAGCCTCTTTCATGGCATAAAAGGTAGATACAAATACAAAATATGCACTACCTAGATTAGAAAGAATACGATATATGCAATTCTCTTCATCCATCTTTATATTACATTCTTCACATAAAATTTTAAGTGTTTTAAACTTAGATAGATAGTCTTTAATGCAAGAAAAATCACTTGGACTTAAAGTTAGTACTTGATTTTCTAACTGTTGTGCTTGAATGATATTGTGTTTACCAAACACAGATTCAATCTTTTCCCAAGCTTCATTAGGTTTATCAATTTGTTGAAGGTAGAACCTTAAATCAGGAGAGACAGACATTCCGATTAGTCCACGTGCTTCATCATTCCTATTAGCCCATTTTACTTTCTTATCAGCATCAATAGGTCCTGTTTCATTTCCGAAGGTAATCTGGTACAAGCCTTTACTTCTTAATAAATCCTCTGTATGGGATTTCCATTGGAAGTAGTTGGTGTTGGTATGAAAAAGATTACTTAAAGAATCCATATTAAATATGTAGATAATATGGATTTAAAAAACTGAAATTGATGATCTGGATGGAAAGATCTCGAAAAATTAGGCGGTTTAAAAAAAAAAACGGCACTGAAAACGAACTTCGGATGTGAAAGTTATGCCCTTTTAAAAAAAAGGCATAAACGGTAACCAAAGGACCACGTGATGGTGTGAGTTGGTTTATGAAGTGACCCACTTTTATAAAAAGAAGTGGGGATCACTTTTACAATGAAGTTTATTTATAAAAGAAAAGATGCATGCAAAATAAATAACTCTAAAAGGTACTTATAATGATTCACTTTTATACGTGAAGTGAAATACACTTTATAATGGAGCATGAACTTTTTCAAAAAAATTAACAAAAAGAGAGACTTGAACTCAAGACCTCTTACTTAATAAGGAAACTTTTAACCAAGTGGGCTAGCAAAACATATTGTATTGTTTAGCAAGAGGATTGAGGGTGTTTTTGTTGTTGTGCTTAAAAATACTCTTTTCACACAAGAAAAAATTTCCGCTTCTCGATGACAATAAGGGTTGGATCTTGGTTAGCTTACCTGTAAAATGCACATTTTCCTATCTATTTTTTATTTTCCAAGATCGAACAGGGCTTAGGGAAAAGAACATACGCAAATATAAAAGAGTAGCAACCCGGAAACAAACAATATAAAACCGAAATAAAAATGAAATAATACTATGCAAATTTTTAAAAAAGGGCCTATTCAGGGTTTATACCTCCGGATCTAGCTGAAATGGCCATATATTGGGAAAACAAAAACCTTTTCGAGTGAAATAAAAAGTGTTCCTAAATGAAACAAGCGCTCCAGACGTAATGGGACAATACTCTCAGCCCAAAAATGTACAAAAATGGCAGAAAAAGGAGATGAGAGAACTCAGCTTCATGATCTCGATCTACAACATGAGCGAGTCTTCAAACAAGCTTTGATACCATATTTGACAACACAGGTATTCCAACAGAGGATGAACACCTTCAGTAACCACTCACAAAACCAGATCAAAGATCAACACACCAATTTTTTGACGTGATAAAACCCCTACGGGGAAACATCCACGACCCCAACCAACACAACCACTTGGAGCAGTTTATTAATGCAAAATAAAAATATTACAGAGAGATTTTGCAAGAGATTTTCTCACAATTAATCATCGAAAAATGACCCTCCATGCTCTTTAAATAGAGATCATGGACCAATCGGGTGCTAAGCCACAGATCAATGGCCGTTAAGATCAAGAAGAATATGAACCGTAAGATCACTCTATGTCGAGAACATATCGTGACCGCCAGATTTCCTAACTACAAATGCATACTAAAGAAACACACTTTTACCTAATGACACATTAGACCAAGTAGATCTTAACTAACTCCTAAGTGTCTAAATATCCTAACAACTAGAAAATCTAACCGATCCCTTCAAACTAAATCCAAATTGGTTGAAGATGGAGGATCTTGTAAATAAGATAAAATGTTGTTGGAAACCATACAATTCATCCTCAGGGGAATCTGCTCCAATAAAATTTAAAAAAAATATGAAAGAGGCAAAGATTACAACTTAATGGGATAAGGACAAAAAACGAAAAGTTGAAAAGATCCTTATATATTTGGAAGAAGGGTTGGAGACACTATATAACATTGAAGTTTTTGGGTTTTTGAATGGGGATTAGAAGTTGGAGGTGAAGCAATTGAAAGAAAAAAAGAGTAACTTACTGCTAGAAAAAGAGAAATAATGAAGGATTAAGAGTAGATCCATATGGATTCAAGTAGGTGATGAAAAAACCAAGTTCTTTCATAGATATGCAAACATAAGGAAAAATATCAACTTTGTTTGGAAATTTTACTAAGAGAATGATATCTAGGCAACAAATTTTAAGGACATTGCTAAAGAAGGAGTCAACTACTTCTCAATCCTTTTTATAGAGGGCTCTTGATCTACTATAGCTATGGCAATCAGGCTATCCAACTCATTTCCCAACTTTGTTAACCATGAGGACAATTTGGAATTGATGAAAAAGTGGGGAAAGAGGAATTACAAAAACATTAAATAAATTCTAAAGGGATACAAGTCTAGGGATAGATGGCCTCCTTGTGGAATTTTTCTTGGGGTGCTATGAATTTATAGAAGAGGATATAAGAAGGGTGGTGGAGGCCAGTAGATATATTTGAAAAATGTTAGGAGCATTCAACACTACCTTTATAACATTGATTCCAAAATAGGATAACCTGACATCTTTTGAAAAAATTAGGCCAATATCCTTATGCAATTGTATCTACAAAATCATCTCAAAATTCATTTACAAAAGAATTAAAAGGGTCATATCAAAACAAATCTCTGGAGAGCAATTTGGGTTCTTAAAGGGGAGACAAATTCTTGAGGTAGTTTGTAATGTCCCTTTCCAAGTGAGCTCTCAGGAGAATTGATGAAGTAACCTAAGTAATTCATGTAGGCTATAGTCAATGGGGAAAAGGGAATTAATAAATAATTAATGTTACCAAAGCAAGAATTAAATTATTTTTAAAAGGGTGACATTGAGTAAGTAATTAAAAGGGTGCCTAAGTGACTATTGGGAAGATGAAAGTCACTTAAACTTATTAAAAGGTAAAAAAGGTCTAAAAGGGTCAACCAAAGAATAGAAAGGTAAAGGAGGGCACCCTCTCTCATTCTTGACTTGACATTTTCTAAAATTTCATTGAGAGAGCTCTTTGTGGCTTTGAGAACTATTGGGATGAAAACCCTAAGGGAGATTTTAAATATTGGTTTCAGTGGTGAGACTATCCACCCTAGCTGGTCATTGTGAAGAGATCATCTTGGTTTCTTCATTGTTCTTTAGTGTGGCCGAGTTCTTTATCATTTTGTAGCTGAGTTTCTTGTGGTGGTTGATATTTTTGTCAATAGAGGCCAAGTTCGCTTGTGTGTGGGGTGTTTTATGCTCGAGGAGGCTGAATAGAGAGTGGAGGTTGTTTACCTTGAGTAAGAGGTCGAATCTGGGTCCCTTGGAATCGATTTGGGGTGCTGGATGAGGTACCACTCCTTGCTGGGAGTATTTCCTTTCTGCTAAGTGACCAATCTCAGTTTTGGGTCAAGTTTCCTACACTATCGGGCCATGTATTTCCTTGGGATGAGTATTTCATTATGCTGGGTTATCTCTGTGTGGGTGAAGGCATACTAAAAATTGGCGGGTCGAGCTCTTGGCCACCATTATTCATTTCTTTGGGATGCAATATCATTTACTGAGTCACACTATCCTCTCCGTGACCAAGTATTCTGTTGAATATTGGAGTATTTTGCAGACATATTTAATTCCAAATTGAGGGTGAGTTTATATTCATCAGTTGCTGAACTATTACAATGTTAAAAACTGCACAAATTCACTCTACATACCTATATATCTTTCATATGTTTGTTTTACATTTTTCTCTAAATTGTAGACAACCCTTTGGTTAATGAATGGTTCATAAATTAGTATTTATTTATACTGCTGTTAAAATATTGTGAAATGAAAACATGTACTACTACTATATAATTTTTGGAGTGATGAGTTATGAGTATAGATTGGAATATTTTCCCTTGCATTATTAACAAGTATCCAAAACAATCATCTCTAGGTAAAGAACTTATATACAAACTGTTTGATTAAAGTCCATATCAGAAAATTGAATGAAAACTTAATTTTTTTTTTAGCAAGGTACATTACATAGTTGGGATAATGCAGAAAGACTACACTTGATCAAATTCAAAAGAAAAAGAGTGATGGTCATCAAAGTGGACCTATCTAAAACTTATGACAGAGTAAGTTGGCTATACATGAGGCTAATGCTTATTAATTTGGGTTTCTTCCATTAATTTGTGGTCTGGGTGATGATTTGCATTACCTTAGTGTCCTTTGCAATCTTAATTAATGGAGCTACATCCCTATTCTTCAAATTGAGCAGGGGTTTAAGGCACATGGTCTCCACTCAATGAACCTATGACATAACACATTCGTTCATGGGATATTAAAGAATACCCCTAATTTCACTAGATATTTCTAAATACCTCCCCAAATCCTTTTGTTTAACCCCCCTCCCAATACTTTTTTCAAATAAAAAAAACCCTATTTTTACTAGATATCTCGTTTTTTTTTACCAAATACCCCTTTTTATACCCCCCACGTAACCTACATCTCCCCCTAATACCTATAATATATTGACTCTATTTTTCATAATTAAAAAAACCTCTTTATGAATGAAAGTGATAAGATATTGGTCAATGAGGTGAAGCCCCCGTGCTTTAAGGTAGGGTTGCCCCCTATTCACTCTCCTTTTCCTACTCATAGCCAAAGGTCTAAGTAGGTTAATAAAATAGGTTGCAGATCATGGTAGTTTCAAAGGGATATGCATTGGCCTAGCATGTAACATTACTCACCTCTTATTTGTGGATGATATTATGCCTTTTTGTGAAGGTATTGGAATGATAGTTGAAAAATTAAAAAATATATTGGAGTTATTTTGTAAAGCAATTGGTATGATTATAAATAGTGATAAATCCACTACTTCCATGTGGGGCATCACATAACATGAATGGGGTTATTTTTCCCAATTGTTCCTCTACTAGGTGGCTGATTTCGACAAGGGATTAAAGTATTTGGGATTCCATAAAAAACGTAATATGTATAAAAAATGTGATTGGAAATGGTTGATTGCCAAGGTGAAAAAGAGACTAAATACATAGTGCAATTGATGGCTCTCTCGAGGGGGTAGGATGATTCTTGTTAAGGTTGCTTTGGAAGCTATACTAGTCTATTAGATTTCATTGGCATGGGTTCTGAAAGGAGTGTTGGAGACCATTAGGAAATCGTGATATAAATTTATATGTTCAGGAGACCAAAAAAATGAAAGGACTTGTTTTGGCCTCATGGAAAAAATTGGTTGTTCAAAATGCTAGTGGAGGATAGGGTCTTAAAAATCCATTTCTCTTCCCTAAAGTTCTAGTTACCAAAATTTTTTGGAGGCTTGTATAGGGAAAATGACTCTGGGCCCAAGTAATCAATGCAAAATATATCTCTCCAACTACAATCAAAGATTGGGTTAGAAACCTATACAAACAATTACATAATTCCTCAAACATCTGGAAAGTTGTGAATTCAACTTTTGAATTGGTAGGAAATTGGATGATCTAGAAGGTGGGCAAGGGAGAGAAAGTTCAAATAGGACATATTATCTTTTCAGTTGGTCTAGGAGCTCATAAATAAAAAGACTTTACTCTCTTAGACAAATTGTGAACTGGGAGAGGTCTATAGATTGGAAACAACATTGGCTCACCTAGGAGGAAATATGAGTGAGAGGAGAATATGTGGAGGAATGGACGGCTTACATAAAGGTTTTAAAATAAAACAATGTTAAGATATTAGAAGATGATGATCAACTGATTTGGTATCTCAATCCCTATGGAACATATGTGCCTAAGATAGGATATAGAGCACTTATTGAGGAAGGACTGGAGGGCCAATAGGCATGGTGGTGGATAATTATTTGGAAACTAAAGTGTCAATCCAAAAATAAAATCTGTGTGGCTGATTTTAAACAATATGGCTCCTACATGGGAATTTCTTTGGAAAAATAACTTTCGTGGTCCAGGTTGGTGAAACTCATGCAAACAAGCTGATGAAACTATAGAACATCTAATTATGTTATATTCCTTTACTAAAGAGGTTTGGAAAGAAGTGTACATCATGATAGGAATGAAAAATGTATGGGAAGGAGGAAATACATAAGAAGCCTTCATATATTGGTACTCCAGAAAGGATACAAAGAAAATCAAAGCTCATCCTCTCAAGAAGACCCTCCCTCTCAAATGTGCAATTTAGTCTCTCAACATCTTAAATGCTTACCCATAGGTGGAGGAAAAAAATTCCAGACATGAACCCATAAAAGAGGTAATAAATAAGAATATCCCCTGGGCTTACTTTGTTGGAGTGTCACAAGGAAATCTTCCCAAAGGAGGTGCAAGAGGAATCTTATATCTCTCCTCTGCCCATTGCATATCCTTTAAAGTGAGTATTGGGCACAACTATAACCATTTATGTGAACTAATGACACTTAAATTATTTCTTCAGTTGGCCCAAGAACTTGGGGTCCATCAATTACAAATTTTGGGTGACTCTCTGTTGGTCATCAAATGGATTAAAAAGGAAGCTCAAATTAGAAATTTCACCATGCAACCCCTTTATGATGATATACAAATGCAATTGAAAAATTTCTTACACACCTCCTCATCTCACATCTACACAGAAAGGAACAACAAAGCATATGGCATTTCCAAAACTATATTGAACTTGGATTGGGGCACTTGGATCACTACCATTATATAAGATGGTCACTCTACAATTTTTACACATGCACCTTGGATATAAAGAAATGATGTTAATTATCATGATTGAGGATTTAACACAACTTTACTTTTAATATGTAACAATTTTTGTAATTTTTTGAGAAAAATAATTAGAATGTTGATATATGTAATTGTTTTTTGAGACCAGAACCATCATGTTGTGAAAGTAAAATAAAAGCAATTATGTAGAGATTTTTTTCTCTGAAGGACTATTGAGCACCTTTTTGAATGCCATGTGACTATTTAATTTTTTTAATATAAATAAAATCATATATTTTTTTCTTTGGAAAAAGTATTGAGCACCTTTTTGAATGCCATGTGATTATTTAATTTTTTTTAATATAAATAAAATCATACTATTTAATTTTTTTTAATATAAATAAAATCATATATTTTTTTCTTTGAAAAAAGTATGTTTGAATAAGTATGTTTGAATGTTACATTTTTATCTTTTAAAACAATATTATATTGGGTCTACTTATACCGTGTGTCATATCATGATTATCTTTTTAATGAAATACATTACACATCTTTCTTATATTGGGTTATAGAATGTAAGTAGTTTTTTTGATGCAATGAACTCCTCACAAGTTATTTTGGGGAACTCACCTCTTATAAGTTGTTATTAAATCTCAAACATCTCTTGGAAGAAGAGAGTTAAACATCTCTAGTCTTTATAAACCATATGTGTCTATAGAAAATGTGAATTTCAGAAGAGACAAAAAAAACCCCTCTAATCTCATAATAAAAACAAACATCCATGTGTTAGTGGGTCAACCTATTAAAAACACAAGTATTATAATGGGTCAATGATTTTGTTGAATAAACATCCATGTTTTTATAGTAGATTAAAAAATTCATTCACATCATTATTGATTTCTTAATTAAATTTAATAGTGTTAATGGGTCAACCTATTAAAAACACAAGTGTTATAATGGGTCAATGATTTTGTTGAATAAACATTCATGTTTTTGTTTTTATAGTAGATTAAAAAATTCATTCACATCATTATTAATTTTTTAATTAAATTTAATAATTATGATTGGTTCACAAATTAATATTATTTAATTTAAAAATAATTTTATTTATATTTTCATAATGATTATAATATATTATAAAATTTAATCACATAATTATTTTTAATTAAAATTAATAATTATGATTGATGCAAAATTTGATATTATTTAATTTAAAAATAAATATATTCATATTTTATAAAGTAAATTTAATTTTTTATTGATATAATTATTAATTTATAGATTATGATGGATATAGAATTATTAATTTGTAGAGTAAGTAAATAATTATGAAGGATGGAAAAAATAATATGAAATTGATATTATTAAAATTTAAAATAAATTTATTCATAATTTGAATTTTAATTATATTTTTTATTGATATAATTATTAGTTTATCGATTATGATTGTGGATAATTTTAAATTTTTTATTAACATAATTATTAGTTTAGTTTATGGATGATTATGATTATGATTAAGTGAATAATTATGATGAGTAGAAAAACTAACATGGCTTAATTTAAGGTTAAGGTTAAGTTTATATTCTTAAAGTGCATCGACGTGACTACTAATCTGATTTGTTGAAATTAGTATGTTAATAGTGCCATGAGGGCCATGCACAACGGATATCCCTAATTCCAATGTATCTCCAACGAGGAATGATATTGAATTTAGTTGCCATCGTCCAGAAGGAATGATATTGAATTTTTTATTTGAGAAAGATTATTAGCATGAAAGTGTTCTACTAAGAGACACAGAGTGATTTTTGGTCCCTCTACTCTCTTTGCTTATTGTAAAATGATTTTTATTTTATTTTATTTTATTTATTTATTTATTTATTTATTTATAATGAGGTGACATTTAGTTGAAATTCGAGAGTTTAATTTGGTTATCGTAAATGTTGTTAGGTATTTAATCAATTTAATATTATTAGATGTCTAATCCTCTTACGTTTTGTATTATTAGAGTTTATGTTAATGAATTTAATCTTTATTAGAGTCTATTTAATCTCTTCCCTGAAGTTGGGGAGGTTATAGGTTCATTTCTTTTGATATCTTCAAGGTTAGGATTTTAATCAGGGATGATGATTTACCTTGCTTACCATCTATGGATCATGACAAAGTACTCATCATATTTTGCATGAGGTTTTCCTTGGAAAAAATCTTGAAATCACTTAAATGTTTTAAGGATAGTTTCACAAAAAGCCTTGGCATTTGATAATAACACACACATTAATGAATGTTGATTATATGCGAATAAGTAAGAGATATATTAAAACATGTATGTGTGTGTTGGTTATATGTGAATAAACTTTAGATTACTTAAATGTTTTAAGGATAGTTTCACAAGTCATTAACATTTATCTGAAATAAAATGTTTAATTATATTAATTGATTATTTTTGCACATACAAAACAATTATTACATTAAAAATTTGAAGTTATTAAGATGAATATATTAGCATTGTCTTTTTTTATTTTTTATTTTATAATTTTTTAAGTGTAAAATGGGGGAGAAGTATAATGTAACACCATTGTGCATAGAGGCTTTCTAGCTATCATTCAACTGCAACACCTTGTAGAGCTTCTTGGTGTTTACATGATCCTCTCTTCTTTTACCCTGGAATCCATTTTCTAGCATTTTTGTAATGTTTTATCACAACTATAGCTTATTTTAATGTGAAGAACTGGAAAAAGACATGGCGCTTCTCACCTTTGAACTCAAGAAATGCTTCATAAATTAATCCCATTGAATGAGTGAATTTTTTTGTAATTTATTTGCAATGAGAGGGAATTTCTTTTCTACAACCTAGTATGATATGTGTAACATAAGGTAACATTGATGAACCTAGTATGATATGTGTAACATAAGGTAACATTGATGAACCTAGTATGATATGTGTAACATAAGGTAACATTGATGTGTCATAGGTCAACCAAATATAAAATTTAATAAATATATAAATCGATAAAAATATATGTGAAGTTCCCGTAATATTGTTAATATTCATATATATACATGTATATCACTATAAATATAATTATTTTACATATTAATTTAGAGTGGAGAGCTATAATGATGAGGCTATATGAGAAAATTATTGCTAAGTTCATGAATAATGAGGGTTGGTTAGAGGGAATTAATTGTAATGTTGGGGTTAAGAAAGGTTGTCCCTTGTACCCTACCTTTTTTTGAATTTATATTGACAAGTTAGATGCATGTTTTGAGAGAGTGCATTGCAATGACACTACCTTATCTCAGACAAACATAATTATTCTTCTTTATGTGGATGGTATTTTTATTTTGGATAGGAACCCTAATGATCTTGAAAAATAGCTAATAATTCTCTAAGATTTGTGTTCTAGTGTTGGCATGTTAGTAGATATTGATAAGACTAAGGCTATGATCATAATGTCCAAGAAAACACTTACCCTAATTTTACTTATGACAATAACAACTTAGAGGAGGTTAATGTGTACAAGTATCTTAGAGTTGACCTACATCACAAGGTCAAATGGATCTATAGTGTGGAGAAGAGGATTAATGGAGGGTGGAAAACATATTTTAGTTTGGTGAACAAACTATGAAGACACAAATTTTTGGTTTTGGGAGAAAAACAAAGTCCTCTTTGATACCCTTGCTATCCTGGTTATCCTTTATCAGTGTGAGGTTTTAGGTTGCATCAATTTCTAGAGAAACCTAGAGGAGAATTGAGTAAATCCAAAAGTGATTTATAATTTATAATCTTAAAATTAGGATTACAATACTCCCTATCTCATTCTCCTCTTAAAGGTGAGGCCTTTTCCCACCAGAGTAAGACTATGATTAGGCACCCAATGTACAAGAATACGATAATTAGTATGAAAAATAATAGGCTTCATAGCATTTCTTTGAATTCCATTAAAGGTCATTTGAGGCCTAAGAAAGGATAATAATTTTGTGTTATCCTCTAATTCTTTATCACACCATAATGTCTTTTTCAATTTAGATGTAATAATATTTTTAAAATAATATCATTATTCTACAAAATGTCCTCTTCCTGGATACCCCAATGATTCAGATAAGCCTTGGTAACTCTATACCAACCTAGCTTGAGTTGCAAGTAGTTTGGATTGGATTTTGAAATAACTTCATGAAACTTCTTGTCTTTCATATTATTTACCATGTTATTTTACATTAAGCACTTAATCATAACCATGTTCTTAATGAGAAAAAACTCACTAAAAAATAAAGTAATTGATTTAATAATAATAATAATAATAATTATTATTATTTAATTTTAAGGTCACCACCAAGCCACACACCAAATTGGTATACTAGACTCTCTTGTTTGTGGGACAAGGGACCCCCTCCTTAAAATGATTTGGCTTTTAAAGTCTATTGAGGTGTACATACCCTACCCCCTCTAATTTTGAACATATGAACACATGTTTTTAACCATTAAACTCACTTAGTTTAAAAAAATAAAAATAAAAATCAATTAAAAGTTAAAAAAATAATATAAAAATATCATCATGCAAACATTCCAATACTTTTTTTTTTTTAAATAAGTTTTTGTATTATAAGCTACATGTCAAAGTCCATCATATACATGAAAGTCTGCAGAGCATAAAGTTTACTAGTCGGCATTGCCCAAGTGTGAAACCAATGTAGCTAGGTGTTCAAAAAAATAATCCACTTCCTAAAATATAAAATCTTGCAATTGCCAAAACCTAGTTCCCTATGAACGTTGTGTTGTCTATTAACTTTGGTGCCACGCAGAGCGAGAAAAAAAACTAACCAAAATATGGCCATCATTAACATCCTAAAAGTAGAACCTAAGAAATAAGTCTTCATGTTCGAGTCGTGTCGCTAGACTCTGAAGTCCTGGTTGTTGCAATGGTCGAAGGAACTAGAGGGTGGAGGAGTGTAGCTAATAGAGCCTCCAGTTGATCTGCTTGGCGTTCCCTGAGCTCGAACCTGAACACAAGATCCGCCAAGCTGTGTAGAGATAATTCCCACATTAATGCAGTTTACTAAAGTTTGGGGATTGGTTTGGGTTGTTGGAGGATGTTGATAGATTCTCTCAACCTCTCTCTCCAAGAATAGAATAAGTTGGATCTGACAACACCTATTTAAGTGTGTTGTATCTCAGTTTAATTGGTGCAATACAATTACAATTTGTGTGAATCTTGTGCAATGGAAGATCTCCATTTTTCTTATTTGGTATCAGAGTTGAGGTTAGGGATCATGAAACCATTCCCTGGAGTATTGTTGTAATCATTTGCGGAGTTACCCTCCTGTAGAAGACATTTGTAAATGTTTTGAAATTTTTTTCATTCTTTTCAACCAATTTGTTCCATCTCATATGATACAACATGTACATCGATTTAAGATAAGAGCACATCACAAAGCTAGTATGAATGCAAGCTCTTGTTGCTCCATCAGATATTCATAAGATTACAATGGAGAAATTGCAGTTGTTTCTACTGCATCATTGTGCAATAAACTTGTGCATCGACAATTGAACCATGGAAACAAGATCGCTGCAAGGCAAATATTTTGTGAGGTAAAATGGATTCTATACTTATGGAGAAGTTTAATGGTTTCAATTTCCATACATGGAAAGTTAAAATTCAGATGCATCTAATGAATAGAGGTGTGTGGAGCATAGTAAAAGGCACTGAACAAGATCCTAGTGATCCCAGACTTCTGGTTGAATGGGAAAAGAAGGAAGAAAAGGCTAAACCTATTATTGGTTTGGCTCTTTTAGACACTCAATTGCATTTGATTGATTTGGAAAAACCATCTAATGAAATTTGGGAGCAATTAAGTAAATTGTTTGGGGAAAAGGCAATGAGTGCAAAGTTTTCTTTAAAGATGCAACTTTTTAGCCTCAAAATGCATGATGAGACCTGTCTCTCTACTCATATAAACGAGTTAATGTCTCTCTTTAAGCAATTAGTTGACACAGGTACCGAGGTAGATCCAGAAGATTCTAAAGCAATTCTATTGAATAGCCTATATTCTAAAAATAACAATGTTGTATTCACATTAAGTTAATTACCCTCACAATCATTGGAAGGAATGGTAGCATCATTGTTAGCTAAAGAAAAAAGGACATATTCTGAAGACTCAGATGTAGGTGGTCAGCACGAAATTGCACTATTTTCAAAACGTAAGATGAGAAGAAGCAAGGGTTCAACATAATGTTTCTACTGTCACAAGAATGGACATATAGCCTAGAATTGTAGAACTCGTGTTAGGGATCTTCTGAATGACAAAGAAACTATAAACATTGCCAACTTGGATGACTTATCAGAATCAAAGAGTGATGAAGAACCGCAAGAGTAATCCCTCAAACTGTTCTAGAAAAGGGAAAGGGGTGGTATGCTTAAAGCTTTTTATGTGTGTGTGTTAATGTTTAAAGATTTTTTTATATATGTTTATGTAAAAGAATTCAAGAACAATGATTCTTATGAGGTCATCTTGTATGATTGAATTTTGAGGATATTCCGTACCTAGACTGCCTTTCTAGAAACTGACGGATAGCCAAAAAAAAAATATCTGGCAGATGGAGGTATGTCCATAGGATGTTTCATTACTTGATATATTTTCTCATGGAAGCCCCGATGAGCCGAGTTTGTCAATATTGTCCATTGTACAAGTTCATTAATGATGGTCTGAAGCATTTATATTTTAAATGACTTGAATGGTAAGCTCAAAGATGAGGAAGAGAAAGAGCGCATTCTGGAGGCATCAGAGTGGGGATAGACACTGATGAAGACCATGCCAAACAAAGTTAAAGTATTGTATGTCGTGTAATTGTGATTTCATTATTGTAAGATTTTTAATGTAAGCATTAAAGGGGAGGTGTTAGAGATAATGACCACATTAATGCAATTTACTAAAGTTTGGGGATTGGTTTGGGTTGTTGGAGGATGTTGAGGGATTCTCTGAACCCCTCTCTCCAAGAATAGATTAAGTTGGATATGACAACACTTATTTAAGCGTGTTGTATCTCAGTTTAATTGGTGCAATACAATTACAATTTGTGTGAATCTTGTGCAATGGATGCTTTCCATTTTTCTTATTGTGTTGTCTATCAACTTCGGTGCCACACAGAGAAAACAAAATAACCAAATTATGACCATCATTAACATCCTAAAACTAGAACCTAAGAAATAAGTCTTCTTGTTGGAACCATGTCGCTGGACTTTGAAGTTCTGGTTTTTGCAGCGGTCGGAGGAACCGGAGGGTGGAGGAGTGTAGCTAAGCCTCCAGTCGATTTGCTTGGGGCCCTGAACACAAGATCCATTAGGTCATGCCTAACTTCTAAGACCAGATCCTGCAAAATATCCAATGAAGCATGGACGCGAGAGTAATCCCCACAGGCACAACCAACGAGCCTAGGGGGTTGATATGGTGTTGCCTTCAGAGTGGCAATGTCGTTGGTCTGGGGTCAACCAACGACGTTGCTGAGGAGCTGGACGAGCAAGAGGTGGGAGGCACATCCAAAATGTCACCAGGGTTGAAGCCCAGAGAGTTCCCTTGGCTATCAAACCATTCGACTCGACATGCCCAAGGAGAAGAGAATGGTGGCAGGCTTGAATGATCAACATGGGACTGAGAAGCAACAGAAGTCAAGCTGTTAACCCTCTGTCATGAGGTCATGGGTTGAATTCTCTGGATCCGGCTCGAAAGGATTATGACTATAAATTTGATGGGTTGATATTGATCTTTATCTCATGCGTTTTTGGTATCCTTATTTCCACATCGAAGATCTCACTGTTTATTTTGGTACAGTTGAAGTATTCATATGGATAGAGATCATTTATGAGGAAGCGTTCCACCGAACATCTCACTCTTTATTTTGGTTATGTTGAAGTTTGATAGAGAGATAATTTATGCGTAAGGGGCTACAGTAGCACTGTACCGCAGAAAAGAATGGAGAGATGAGTGGAGCAAAATATAGGAATCAGATAAAGCAAAGGATTCTCAATCCGATTTAAAAATAGACTAATATCAACAAAGTGGTTGCTGACAAGCCTGCCACTTTGAAATAAACAGAATATTGAAAATAATTGCTGCAGTGATCCTGTTGTGTGCTCAGGCACTGATAAATACATAGATGAATCCCTCCATTTGCACACAACCTTCATATTCATATTTGCTCATAGTATATCAATCTATCATGGCTCGTTCCTCTTCTGCTCTTGTGTTTATAGTGTCGTCTGTGGCAGCCTTAATGTGTATGAGTGCGGCCACGGATGGTCCAAGGGTCACAGATATCTTGGCAAGTAAGGAGTTCCAAGTAGCGGTGGGGAAAGCATGGAAGGAGAGCTTCTCAGGGAATGATTTATACCAAGAGAGAGGAGGATGGGTTTAAGCTGATTCAAATAATCCCGACAAATATCTGGTCGTTCAACTCGCAAACCCACAACGTTCCACCCAAACAACTCAGAGTGAGTACTATTCTTTCTTTTGTTTATATATACATACTATAATGCACTGTTTATATATACAGTAAGGCCCAATGTGAATTGATGTATAATATCAGAGATGCTGCTCATAAATATCTGTGATCTCATTCTATTTGCAGGTACTCTTCTTTCTCGCCATTACCTACCTAAATCACCACAAAAGGCAATAGTACAACCTAAAGCAAGTCTCACCACAGCCCAGAGTGAGTACTCTTCTTTCTCTTTAGACATTAATTACAGTTTACAATCTTGAATTAATATATACAATGTTTTTTGTAAACACAATGCCCATTTTGTCAATGTCTAATATGAGTTGTAATTGCAGGCACCGAAATAGAACTTGATAATCCTGAGAAAGACGGTGTGCCAACTGAAGAGGGTAGGAATTACAAGGTGGTGGCAGACTTCCACACTCACCCATTCCCCGGACAAGAAAGGCCAGTCTCAGATGACGTGAGAAAAGCATACGAGAGAGGAGTGCCAGCGATAGTGCTGTCTTGTTCAGGAGTGTTCTACTATGGACCTCAGAGCCGTGCTTCCTTGGATGGCCCTGCTGGTTATCCTCAAACTTCCAGCGAGCAATACAAGGGACATAATGAAGTCAGATTTGGGGACAACACAGTCGATTCTGAAGGCCACTGCAAACCATAAAACCTCAAATAAAATCTTCTATGTCTATCTATCTAGTAAGTAGGTAATACCTAGTTCCAGTTAAGTTGGGTATAATGGTGTGGTTGTGGTTGTGGCTGTGAATTTCAGAAGTAGTACTGCAGGAGGACGTGAATCCATGTGGGTTGTATACTGTAAATATTGGCTTCTGCTATGAATAAATAAAAAAGAGTTTACATCCAAATTTGCAATGTCAAAGTAAATCCGGTCTTTGAAAAGTGTAAAATTTCAAATACGTTCACCAATATTCTAAAATCCAATCTGCTTCCCCATGAAACAGCCACCAAGTATGCGATCTCCATAATAATTCTACTTACTATATTATCGATGTGATCTCCATAAAGCAGAGATCACAAAAATTGTTAGACACAAAAAAAATTGTAAGCCTTATTTATGTTCATGACAATTGTTGATAAAAATCCACGTTAATTTTCTCACAAATCCCATATTTATCTTTTCTTATATATAATAATTATCACT